>PVKE010026087.1:0-22565 GCA_004027555.1 Craseonycteris thonglongyai | reverse complement strand
CTCCAGCTTCCATTTTCTCCTCTCTCCAGTTCATTCTGTGGAGTGTTTATTTCTGTGATTAGATATCCATTCGAGTGTATTCACATATTACCCCGAAGTCAGGCCCTCATACCTCTAGATCAGGCTTGAGCAGACTTTGCAGGGCAAGGGCTACGTCTAATTTCCTCCAAGTGTCCCGGTCCACTAGCTATTTTTTATTATTCAGACGGTAACCTCCAAATTCTTTGGCGGTCCAATGGTGCTCCGCAATTAACGTCTTGCCCAGCCTGCTCTAGGTAGTCCTGATAAGTCTGGCTCCTGCAAGGTTCCCAACTCCCTGCAGTGAACCTGGCACATAGTAGCCGCCTGTTGGTGACTATATTTACATGAGAAAGTGAGTCAACGCGAGCAGCAGCTGAGTTGGGGGGGAGTCCCCAACGCAAGAGAAAGGGGGTCCTAAGTTTCCTAGTGGAGCTGAGGCTCAGGTCTCCAAACCCAGCTCTTCAGATATGCTTTCCACCGAGTTGCTTATGCTGGGGGACCGCTAGCGGAAGGCTAAACAACCTGGATCAAACCCGACCTCTCCCTTAGGCGGCGCTCCAGGACGCAGCCGACGAGCTCAGCGCAAGGCATTGCGGGACTAGTAGTTTCCGTGAGCCTTTGCCCATGGCGCTTGCGCACCGGAGGAGCGCGCACCGCCCAATCCCCATCAGGATTCCGGGTCTTTGTAAAGGTGGTCCAGGCGACAGGGTTTAAACAGAATTCGCCTCTCTAGTCCAGACGAGATGAACCGAGTTGGGGAATGAGCCTCGTCTATATGGGCCGTCGCGGTGACCGGGAAAGCGGCCGGAATAAGTACGCCCCGCCCCGGAAGTGAGCGGCCCCTGGCGCAGTGCATTGTGGAGGGCGTAGTCCTCCTTCCCAGGCGGTCCTAAGCGGCGTCCCCGGGCCGACTCCCGAGCGCAGGCGGGCGGCCTGGAGGGCGGCGCGGCGCGGGCCGGTGAGAACCATATTCTGGGCACGGGTTGCCGGGCCAGGCCGGCTTTGCCGGGCGGCTATAGTGAGAGACCGCTTAAGGCCTCACGCTGCGCCGCCCGTCGAAGGGCGGGCGGCGGTAGACCGACCGGGCCGTCGAAGAGCTAAGGAGGTCGGTGGGCCGGGCAGGGCCGCGCAGCGTAGCCATGCCTGGCTTTACGTGCTGCGTGCCGGGCTGCTACAACAACTCGCACCGGGACAAGGCACTGCACTTCTACACGTTTCCCAAGGACGCTGAACTGCGGCGCCTCTGGCTCAAGAACGTGTCCCGTGCCGGCGTCAGTGGATGCTTCTCCACCTTCCAGCCCACCACGGGTCACCGTCTCTGCAGCGTCCACTTCCAGGGCGGCCGCAAGACCTACACAGTGCGCGTCCCTACCATCTTCCCGCTGCGCGGCGTTAACGAGCGCAAAGTCGCACGCAGACCCGCGGGGGCCGCAGCTGCCCGCCGCAGGCAGCAGCAGCAGCAGCAACAGCAACAGCAACAACAGCAGCCGTCGCCGTCAGCCTCCACTGCCCAGACCTCCCAGCTGCAGCCGAACCTGGTGTCTGCCTCTGCGGCTGTGCTCCTCACCCTTCAAGCCGCTGTAGACGGCAGCCAGGCTCCGGGATCCATGCCACCGGCGCCCACCACTCCTACTGGAGAGGATGTGAAGCCCATCGATCTGACGGTGCAAGTGGAGTTCGCGGCCGCAGAGGGCGCAGCCGCTGCAGCCGCCGCATCGGAGTTAGAAGCTGCTACCGCAGGGCTGGAGGCGGCTGAGTGCCCTTTGGGCCCCCAGTTGGTAGTTGTGGGGGAAGAGGGCTTCCCTGATACTGGCTCAGACCACTCGTACTCGTTGTCGTCAGGCACCACGGAGGAGGAGCTTCTGCGCAAGCTGAACGAGCAGCGGGACATCCTGGCGCTGATGGAGGTGAAAATGAAGGAGATGAAGGGCAGCATCCGCCACCTGCGTCTCACCGAGGCCAAGCTGCGCGAAGAACTCCGTGAAAAGGATAGGCTGCTGGCCATGGCTGTCATCCGCAAGAAGCACGGAATGTAAACGGGTCCCCTGTGGCCAGCGGGACTCCCGGATGGACCCCTGCCAACCTAGGAGGACCGCAGGCTGCTGCCATCGAACTACCCTATACTCCTGGGGCATGGTTGACACCTGAACTCCCTCTTGTTTTCTCTTGAAGTCTGGGACCTAAGACTCTGCACTGGTGACACCACCAATTATGACTTTGTCTACCCTCTCCCCCTCAGTTTATGTTGCAAGTTCTGGTTAAGCAGAGATTTAGGAACTACTGAACTTGAAACTTATACCCTAGGGATGCAGGTGGGATGCCCAAGAACTGGGTTTGGGAAGACACCACCTTGAGGTTGGCCAGCAATCAAAGACAACTCTTTGTGTAGTGATAAGAACCAAGTAACATCATTTCTCTCTCATGCTTTTCCTTCCCAGGTGCAGCCTGTGATTCTGATGGGGACTGGTAGAACTGTGCCTCTGCCTCCTAGGACCTCCCTCCCCAGGAGGCCATCTGCAAGGGGATCTAGGTGACCTGCTGATGGAGATCCAGCTTGCCAGGGACTTAGGTTTATCTTGTTATGTTTGCTACTGGTTATAAATTCTATTTTCTGTACAATTAGTCAGACTAAAGTTTTCACTGTGTTTGTTTGGCAAAACGAATTAAACAGAAAGTAAGGTTTTTATTTGGGTTTCGCCATTTTATTTTTATAAAGACTCAACTGAGTGTCCCTGAAACATAGGGAAATAGACCTTATAGGCCTTGGCCTTAGGTCTCAAGGACCAGGCTGGCCCTGGGAAGAGAGATGGTTTTTCCATAAAGGGGACCTAAGCACATCGACCCTGGTCTCATAAGATCCTCATAGATTTCCTGCCCCAACTTACCCCATTTTGGAAACTGTACCAAATGGTCCCAGTTTGTACAGGGGTCAGATCCTTAACATTTCAAAAGGGAGGAGCAACTGAGAACTGAACTGAATTGACAGCCCACTTCTATGAAGATTTTAAATTTCTCATGAGTTTTCAGCTGGAGTTGAATTTTGCTCACCATTATAGCCCTTAGGCCTCGTACAGTGTCTGACACACATGTACTTGCAGTTATATCAGTGAGTTAGATCAGTGAAGACCACAGCTAGAACCAGCCATGGCTCCTATAAGGCACAAGGACTCTTGTACAAATACCTATGGCCTTGGTACTCCAGTATGAAGGAGCTGGATCCATAGAAGGGTTTAAGGAGTAGAAGTTGGGATTTGTGACCCCTTGAGTCATTTTCTTGGGTGTTTCCATATTTCATAAGATTGAATATTTAGGGGTAAGATGACATTTTTATAGCTTCAAGTAATTTTCTCAAATCCAGTGGGGAAAGGCAAATGCCTTTAAACCTAGACCTGTTTACTATGGGTGTTGGGCACAAATGGACACTTCTTGTGCTCCATAAAACATCCCCGTATCTGTGACTTATAGAAAAGGCCACTTGCCTGGAGACTTTCCCTGTAGCTGTGAACTGGAATGACTGAAACGTTCCTCTAGTCTCTGTTCTCCTTGCCACTGATTTGAGAAACAAGTCTTTGGTCGGGAGTTGGGGTAGGGCATAGGGTTGTATAGGTGCCTGGCTGGGGACAGGACTGGATCTCTGCCTTTCTAGAGTTCTAGCTAGTCATTAGATGTGGAAGCACAGCAATGCCCTTCCAGGCCAGGTGGGACTGAAGCCCTTGTGGGCAGCTTTTAGGCCAATCTCATGTCCCCACTCACCTTCACTAGGAGTGAGGGCTTTCCCAGACCCAGGCTATGCTCTTTAGTGTATCCTTTAGCTTCAGTTTGTTGAAGAGATTTATACTGTGTCTGCGTTGGCTCACTCGAACCTCTAAGCAATGCTCCCAGGAAAGCGTGAGAGCCAGGCTCTGGCCAGGACTCTGGTACCTGGAGTTATGTATACACAACCTATTCAGTGTTTTTGCTTCTTGCAGGAAGACAGCTAAGAGCAAGGGAAATCCTAAATGCACCACAAGCAGGGCAATATAGAAGTCTCACTGACTTGAGTAATAAGAGAAGCATCTAGTCAAGGTAGTATGTACAGACCTAGAATTTAATGAGCTTGGCCTGGTCTTACCAGCCATCCCAGGAGGAGGAAAGGGGAAGGTCAGTGAAAATGAAAAACTCTCTGGAAGAATAGTAGTGAGATCTCTGTCCAGGAGGGAAGACTTGTAGCTATTTCCCTTAGCTGTGGAGCATTTCCCTCAACAGTCCTGACCTAGAGGCAGGCCTTAGTTCAGATATTTGTGTTGCCCGGGAAACGACTAAAATGGGCATTGAAAGGAAAGGGCAACCTGGTGGTTTAAATCACGGGGAAACTTTGGGTGAGCCAGTTACTTCTCTTTCCTCATTAATAAAAATGAACCTCTTAGCTGCTTCGCTTGTCGCAAAAAAACTTAAGAATGTTTTGGAGACCTCAAGGGTAAGAGAAATCTTTGCCTCCAGTGAGCCCCACTTGAGGAACATTCAATCTATAGCCCTAGGAAAGCCCTGTCCACTCGAAACCAGCTTTGGGTCCGACTCGCGCTGGGCTGATCACATGAGTGTTGGTGACAGAAGCTATGGGTTCCGCCCCAGCTGCTCTTTGAGCACCTCTTCGAAGAGCCGAGGAGGGGTGTTCGCGAGCAGAAACAGCCCAGGGGCCCTGGAAGGGGCGGTTATGCCAGCCTGCGGCCAGGCTGGTCTCCCATGGAGGCGGGGCCAACTCCAAAAGCTGCGCAGCCTGGGTGGGGCTGGACCAGATGGGACCTGGCGACAACAGAGCCCTGACCCGTGCCTGGCGCCAATCTCTGGTGTTCCAGAGGCTTCCGCTAGACCACAATTCTCAGGGGCTCGCCCCGGCAACCTCCCTCCCTGGTTTAGCCTCACCTCCGGCCCTGCGGGCCCTGTCTGAGCCTCGGCGCATAGCACGCCGGGAACTGTAGTTTTCTTCTAACGCACCTATGCCAGAAAGGAGCGCGGGAGGGACTGCGTTTCCCAGAGTGCAGCGGGGTGGCGAGGGAAGGTAGGGGGGAAGGGACAGTTGGTCGCAGACCGCGCTGGTTTGCCGTCGCCGCTGCCGCCATCGTGCCAGCCCCTCGGGTGAGTGTCGTGGGTAGCGCGCCGGGGCGGGGGCTGGGACGCAGGAGCCGCGCTCCGGGCCGCCTGAAGCCTCCGCTGCGAGTCCCTGGGCGGCCCCTCCCCTGCCCCCCCCCGGCGGCCCGAAGCCGCGCGGGGCCGGGGCCATGTGTCGTGCGCGGCTCCGCCTCCCGCCGGTCTTCTGAGGCGGCGGCCGGGGGGAACACAGAGAGACATCCAGGCCGTAACGTGCACATGGCGGGTGCACCGGACTGCGCTGGGGCCGGGTCGTTTCCTCTGGTCGGACCACCCGGATGGGGCTCTACGGGCCCCGCCCCGTCTAACCTAACTCGGCCTGCCGAGTCCTGCAAGCTCTGCAGGCAGGCTAGTGGGCCGACCCCAGCCCCACGTCCTGCCACCGGCCTGCGAAGGATCCGGGATGGGCAAGCACCACCCGGCCCGCTCCGGAGTCAGCAATGGGTAAGGGCGTCCGCCTGCCGCAGCCCGAGTTTAGAATCCTCACCCGGTTTCTGACCATAGTCTGGCTGGGATGTAGGTGAACGCTCCCTTGCTTGTCTGCTCCATTAGGAATGCACGAACCCTTCCCCCCCCCCCCCCATCCCACCCCCTACCCCCAACTCTGGAACTCTTGTGTAAGTTCTGCGTGGAGAGAGGAGGGTCAGGTACTCTGGGGCTGGAGAATGTTCCACGTGGGACTTCACCACCGACCAGCCTTGGAGGATCTGACCTGATGGCGATGAGGCACCTCCAGGATAGTAGGCTCAACTCCTGCTCTTCTATCGCTCAGTGACCAGGCCCCAGCTGTGGGTGGGTTGGTCGGCCGTATTAGTGGAGGAAGGGACGATACCAAGGAAGTGAGGTTGGATGTCTGAGCCTCCAACACATTATTGGACCTCTTCCGCACAGCCTAATTCTAACATCGGCCCTCCCAGAGTCATCTGCCCTCCTAGTACAGAGGAACATGATTCTATAAGATTTTATATGGTGGCGATAACGTGAGATTCAGTGGAATGGCAAGTAGAATTCAGGTCTGAGATCCATGAATCCAATGCCATGCAAGAGGCTGGGCTGGAAGCAACATTGAGGGTGAAGCACATCTGGGCTGCGGGGCTCAGATTCAGACTCTGTGGGGCCTTTCTGAACCCTGGGTGGCAGAACTGGGGCCAAAAGCTGCAGAAAGTCTTCCCTTACTTGCTTACCAACATCTGGAATGACCTATGAGCAGGCAGTAAGCTGGTTGGGCCTTGGGAAATTGACCTTAATGATGGATCCAGAGACCCCATTGAGTTCTGGGAGAAGGGTAGTATCTAGCCATAGAGTAGTCTCCTGACAGTCTTTGTAAAAGCACATCTGATTGAGTGATGATAAATTAAAGGATCAGTTCAGAGAAGACCATGAGATTTTGGGAAGAGGCAGCTTGTCAAGCCTTGATTTCTCTGACCCACCATGGCTTCTGAGCCACAGTTCTTGAAGGGAGTAATAAACAGCTAAATCTGCAGTCCTGGGATTAGCAGGAAGCAGGTCTCTTAAAAGAGTTGAGGTAGGCCCATGATGCAGAAAACCTCTGCCTCTGGACTTTTTCTCTCTCCCTTGAGTATTTCCCCAATTGATGTTTTTTTTTCTGATCATTGAGTTTTAGCCTTGGAAGTTTTCCTGCAGTTGATTGTTCTGTCTAGTCATTCTCCCTAGTTAGGGAGGACAGGCAAGGATCTGTCCAGATCTCAATAGGCTTGCCTTCTCTCTGAATTTAACCTTCCTAGTCCATATCCCAGCACATGGAAATCAGGTTCATTCAAAAGGCTCAGGAGAGGCCTGATTTGCTAGTGGAGGTAGGCAACAAAGGACTGCTCACAGGACACACAAAGGATCAATGTGGTGGAATCTGTTGGTGCTTGAAGTAGCTTTAATATTCTCTCTAATTGTCTGCATTGTTTTTTTTCTAGGACACGGGTTTCAGGTGATCTAGACTATGGATTAATTTGCACATTTCAAGGCTTTGGATGACTTGATCACAAGGTCAAAAAGATACTGTTCCTTCTCCAAGGTTACACAGGAGTATGAGGAATTTAGATCTCTCACTCTCATTCCAGTCCTTCTAGAAATTCCCTATAACTTCTATCTGGAATTAGCTAGTCATTGCTAGTAAATCCTGATCCCCCAAAAGTCCTTGACCTTTATGGAACTTGGTAGACCTCTGAGTCTCAGTAGATAAGAGAACCCTGAGGTTTTTCAGAATCTGTCTGGGTCTTAGTGTAGGGCCGACTTGGAAAGCAGGACCTGGCATGGGGCAGTTGAGAATGTGGCTATATAAGCATGGGAACACAGTATGAGGATGCCTGGGTTCTCAACCAGCTCAAAACTAAATTAGATCCCTTAGTGACATGGAGCCCAGCCCTTCTCTCTGAGCCACATTTCACTTTATCCTGCTAACTTTGCATTTGTTGGGTTGGGATGAAATGAATAGTTTAAGAGATTCAGAATTCTGAAATTTTAATGTTTTTTTTTTTCTTTTTGTTTTGACAGAGAGAGAGAGAGAGAGAGATACAGAGACACAGAGACAGAGAGAGAACTGAACTGGGGGAACTCCCCAGTTCGGCATATGGGTCCGCACGGGCCGGGGCTGGGATTTGATCTTCGATCTCCGGCGCTGCAAAGTGAGCGCCTAACCCACTGAGCCATCCCGGCTTCCCCAAAATTCTGAAATTTTAGAATCAGAAGTCACCATATATCAAAAAATTCTACAATTCCCTTACTGGGGCCTTAATATCTTACTTGAAATTATTTTTTTCTCTTTTCTCACCAATGATCAGTTTATTTAGCAACCATTCTTTGGGCCCTTTCTGTATGTCAGGGCTCAGGGCGAGGCTGGACATAGAAAACTGAATTCTACCCAGTCCTGTTGCTGGGGAAAGGAGGCCACAGTAATGGGGGAAGACATGGGTAATGTTGCTCTTATGTGCTCAGGGCTAAGTTGAAGGAACCAATAGGGGCTCTTGGTCCTACACGGACCAAGTGGGGGCTACTGAATGATTAGAGCACCAAAGAGGAAGACTATTGGTTAGACCACTTTCCTCGTCAGTATACAGAGCAAAGGTGTACCTCCAGGTGGTGAGCCCAGGAACATCTGGGTTCCCTTGAGTGAGGCTGTCACCAGTTTAAATCATTACAGCTGTTGAATCTAGCTGCTGTCTTCTACAGCCTGCTCTTCCTCCGTCCTTCAGGAGTCTGTGCTGGATGTTCTCCCAGTGCCTGGGAATCTCACCAGCATTTTGTGGTTTGTGGCCTTCCTATTCCCTGCCTGGAGCCTGGGTTTGTGACTTTAGCCCCTTTCACTTCGATCCTCCCTGGTCACTTTTATTCAGGTGCCCAATGCTGGAGTGGTACCTATCAGAACATTTTCCCAGAGTGAGATACAGAGGCACCTTCCCCAAGAAGAAAGAGTAGTCTTTTGGTGGGAAAAGGGTAGATCCAAAAAGTTTTTCACAGGATGGGCAATGAAAGTTAAATAGGATTTCTGTGGGCTGAACCTCCTGATGGGCTTTTATTATTATTATTATTACCCTGGTTTGGCCATTTGAAGAAGTTTGTGTATTCGGAGTTGAATTTGAGCTGGCTACCCCTTCTCCAACTTTAAGATTCTGTGATTCTCTGGGCTTTGACCATAATGTGGCAGGCATTCTTGACTCCCTCCCTGAGGGAGGTGGCAGGCAGCATGTGAGTTATCCTTGGAATGACTTGCAGGCCTGTGTGATATCATTCTGGTCAGCATTCTGACCACCAGATCAGTATGGCACCTTTCCTTTTCTCCTATCAGCTGGAATATATCTTTCTGGAAAGAATTCATTGTTCAGGTCTGGCTATGACCAGGGAAGTGTCTTAATGACCAGGGAAAAGGGATGCAGGAGGCCTGCAAGTAGCCCTACTCACTCGCCCCAGGGCTCCCATCACTGGCTGACTGAGAACTTTCTCTCACTGACCTAGGCCTTATTCCTAATTTTTTCTGGTACCTGTTCTGTACCAACTCCTAAACCCCAGGCTGGAGAGGAAGCTACCTGGAGAAGGAGAACTCACCTCAAAGAGGGGTGTTTGTCTCAGTAAACGGGGCATTCTGGAATGTTTGTTTCTTAAAACCTCATATAGTTCACTGGAGCCCCTGGGTCTTATCAGGGCAGAAAACTGTGTGTAGAGAGATTGGTTTCATTTGTACAGGTGGTTTTAGGCTCAGAAGGATGCAAGTTCTCAGTTGTCCCTGTGTTATAAAACTGCTTTGACCAGCTGAGCATGCACGCGGGGCTTTCTGTCCTGAGGGGCGAGGAGCTTGCTGATTTCAGAGGAGAAGAAAAGGCCTAAGCTCTGATTTTTGCCACCTATATGCTTTTGGCTACTTGACATATACTGTCAGCTGTTCCAGTCCGGGCCATTTCGTGGACAGTTTCATGTTTGCTATGCTAGTGGCCTTGTGTAGTCTTGAATTTTTTCTTAATCTCTTTGTCTTGGTTTCCTCATCTACAAAGTACTGATAATCATATGAACTTTACAGGGCTGTGAGGCTCAAACAAGAGAACACTTGTTTGGCTCATAGGAGGTACTCCCTCTACCACCGGGGACTCCACATCTATCTCTCTATTATTCTGCTTAATCTAAGTCTCAGAGGGTCAGGGTGGTATTGATTAGACGTGGTGGTGGCAGACCATGGAGATGGTCACTTAAGGGCTTCAGGCCTCAATGGGGGAGCCAAATTCATGTGTACCTAACCAGCAAGTTCATAGATGAGAGCTGGCTAGGATAGGGGCTGCATAGATCTCTGAGTCGCTTGGGAAAAGGAGGCTCAGGGACTAAGTGCAAAGCAGAGATCAGAATGTAGGTCTTGTGATTCAGCTTCTGGGCCAGCCAGGGAAGCCCAAAGGCTCTGGAGACCTCCCTCAAGGCAGAAGATGAGGAAAAGGCCATCAGGGTGCTGGGGGCACCTAGACCTCAGAGGTCTGCCCTAGAAATGGGTTATGTCCTGTCCAGCCATCCAGGTGCCAGACTTTGTCTGATTTGTCTCCAGATTTCAGGCAGGGGAGGGGTGGATTAAACAGTCACCAATCCTGGGTTGAGGCTGCTTTGCAGTGTGGTATCCCTATAGGAGGCTGAGGTACCCACCTTCTTTCTAGACCTTGTCCTAGTATTCACCTAGGACCTGACAATGACTCTTTACAGCTGGGTCCTCCTTTATACCCTCAGTTAATTACCCCAAACATCCCTACACTTATTGATGAGGCACCACAAGGGAGAGGAGCAGGCTGGAGGCCAGACCTTTGAGGGTAGAGTTGTATGCCTGCTATTCAGCTATAGCTGCCCTTAGATGACCAACCAGGTGGGACCTTAGTAAGAGGAGGAGTTGGGGACAAGCCCCACGGCTTGGACAGACAGATAGCTGAGTGAATGACAAGATTGTTTCCTGACAACTTGGACAGAAGATGTAGGTGGAGGGGAAGTGGGTCATTTGGCCACTTATATTGAGCAGGATTTGCTCAGAACTTACTCCTCCAAAGAAGAAGGGTTGGCCTCTCAGCCCCAGCTCCTACACACTCGTGGACTTTGTCAGTAAATAATTATTGAGGACCCAGCCAGACACCATAGGCACAGCGATGTCCTGGTCAGGGAGATAGACCATAAACGAATATGTAAATGACAATCTCATGTAGTGACAAGTTCTAAGAACATAATATAGAATGGTGAAATGAGGGGAAACCAGGATGGCTCAGCTGGTTAAGCGCTCGCTTTGCAGCGCTGGGGCCCGAGGATCGAATCATAGCCCCAGCCCGTTCAGACCCATATACTGAACTATGCGGGAGGCCCTCAGTTCAGTTCTTGCCCACCAGTTTGGCCCCTGGCTCGAGGGGGAGTACCTCCCATGCGGGAGGTCTCCAGCCCAGTTCTTGCCCTGTGCAGCCCCTGCCCACCTGCGTGGAACAAAACAATGTTGAAAACTGATGACATGCAACTGTGGAGATTGCTCTGGGCCCTCCCCCTTCTCTCTCTCTCTCCCAAAAACAATAAAATAAATAAATAAAAAAAAAAGTGGTGAAATGAGTAATAGGCAGCTAGCTACTGTAGACTGAGTGATCAGGGAAGATATCTATGAGGAAGTGACATATGAGCTGACACACATAGGTGACAAGGAACCAGACACATGAAGATTTAGGGAGAAGAGTGATCCAGGTAGAAGGATCAACAGTTGCAAAGCCCTGGGGTGAGACAGGCTTAGCATGTTCCAGAAACAAGAAAATGCCTAGTGGCTGCAGAGGAAGAAGGGGTGGGCGACTTGGAGACAAGGTTGGGACAACTGGGAGGTCAGGACACTCAGGGCCTTGAAGGCAGGATAAGTGGTTCAGACTTTGTCAGTGGAGAATGGGGAGGGAAGTCATAGGAGGGCCATAGAACAGGATACATAGCACCCCTCAGACCATGAAATCCAAGGAGCAGTTTTTTAATCTTTATTTTATTTTATTTTATTGTTTTTGACAGACAGAGATAAAGAGAAGGGGGAGGGCCCAGAGCAGTCTCCATAGTTGAACTTCATCAGTTTTTGACAGGGTTTTTGTTCCATGCAGGTGGGTGGGGCTGTGCAGGGTGGGGAACTGAGCTGGGGGCCTCCAGCATGGGAGGCACGCCCCCTGGAGCCAGGGACTGGGGTGGGGTGGGGTGCGGTAAGAACCAAACTGGGGGCCTCCTGCATGGGAAGCACACCACAGTTCAGCATATGGGTCCACATGGGCTGGGGCCAGGGTTCTATTCTTGGTCCCCAGGCTGCCAAGCTAGCACTTAACCCACTGAGCCATCCTAGCTTCCCTGGCAGTTTGTTTTTGAAGAACAGGCACCCTGTGGTGTCTTTCAATCTGAGAGCAGTTCGCTGCATTTCACCTCTTCCTGCAATACTCCTTAATACCTAGTATTGCAGGGAAAGAGGTTTAAGCCAGGGTTGGCTATCAGTCCTATCTTTTGGAGAAGTCCTTCCCAGCCTGTATATTTCAGGGCTCTTGGGGGCTTGACAGAAAGTTAGATGTTTGGTAAAGCCACCATTGGTGCCAATTTCAAGGACCTCACTTTGAGCTCAGCACATCTGCTGGCATTCCCTGTGTCAATGGGCCGGGCCCTCACATGTGAGCATCTTTTTGTGTATTGGTCTGGAGTTAATGTCCTTTTCCCCATCACTGTTCTGCCCCAGGTCCAGCTAGGCTAAGGTGACCAAATTTTAATATTGGTAAAGCGGGACACCATTGACGGGGGTGGGGGGTGGGGGGGTTCTTGATTAAAAATTTGGTCTATCTCCTGCCGTTCCCTAGCTTGTCGTGCATTCTTTCCAAAAATCGGGACTTTTTAAAAACGCCGCGGGATGCGGGACAAATTGTTAAAAATCGGGACTGTCCCGCCAAAAGCGGGACGTCTGGTCACCCTAAGCTAGGCTAGCATCTCTGCTTACTGATAAAGCAAGGTTGTGACTTTCTTTGAAGGTTTGGGAAAACTGAGATTATCCTCCATGAAAATACCTGTTTAGTGTGGAAATCTGCCTGATGCCTTTGTTTGGAGGCAGAAGTCCTGGTTCAGGCCTGTCTGAGAAAGTCAGTCACAGATCATGCTGTTCATTTTTTTTTTTTTTTAACTACCTGATTTTATTTATTATTTATTTATTTATTTTTTTGACAGAGAGAGAGAGAGATACAGAGACAGAGAGAGAACTGAACTGGGGGAACTCCCCAGTTCAGCATATGGGTCCACACGGGCCAGGGCTGGGATTTGATCCTTGATCCTTGATCCCCGGTGCTGCAAAGTGAGCGCTTAACCCACTGTGCCATCCCGGCTTCCCCATGCTGTTCATTTTTATCTCCAGACCAATTGTCTTTGGGAGTCCTGATACTGGAGTCTACTAAACCTGGTTCCATCCAGTTCCACCATCTATTAGGAGAGTGACCTTGAACAACTTAAAGTTAACTAACCTCCCTGGGCCTTCGTTTTGCTCATCTTTAACATGGATATTGACTCAGGGTGTTAGGAACAAATGCCCTTGGCAAATTTCAATACCTAATATGCATTAATGAAAATGAGATGTCATCAGTTGGATACTGCTATTTCAGAGTTTTGTCCTTGGAAACACAGACCCAGAATTGAGGAAAGAAACAAAGTTTTTCTGTTGCCTGATGGGATCCTCCTGGGCCAGAGGTTTTAACCTGGAGTCTATGACTGAACCTTAGGGAATGTAAACAACCTGAAATTATTCACAAGACTAGGGCATCCTGCCTCTGTGCAAATTTACTGGGAGAGGGCCACAGTTTTTGAAACATTCTTAGAGCGTCTGACACCCACATAGACCTAAGGGTCAGTGAAGGCTGATGCTCAATGGGTAAGAGGTCATCAGGTAGTTTCTACTCCTTGAGGAGCCTAGCCTCAATCAGCCTGCAGTGTTGGGATGAATCAGGAAATGGCATGGTCAGTGTGGCTTTCTTGGAAGAGCTGTAGGAGGAGCCATCATGAAGGTCAGTCCCCAATCTGATGTGAGGCTGCCTTATCATTTTGTTTCTTTCCAGGCTGTTTCCCCAGTAACTGTATTAGAAACAAGGTTAGGGCTTGCTGGCCATCCTGGGGAATGTTCTCCCAGCTTCGCCCAGACCCCTCTCCTGTTTTGCATAAAATGGGAGGGGGGCTCTGCATCTTGCTTTTTTTTTTTTTTTCTGGATTCAGGAATGCTGCCTCCGAGCTGTGAGTTGAAACCTTTTGGAAAATTTAAGAGTCAGTAACTGTAAGTCCTGTAGTTTGCTGGACCATGCTTCTGGGCTCGGGGAATGGAGGTATGGCAAGAACACACCAGAACCCTTACAGTCCATAGCTGTGGTGTTTTAGGTGGAGGAGTGGGCCCTGGGTATGTTGTTGATATGGGGTTGGAAGTCAGCATTTGAGTCTGGGAAGGAGTCTGTCCCTAAATAGATGGGGTCTGAAAAATTACTTGAAGGAAGAGCAGGGACTGACCAGGCAGATGAGGGAGGGAGGACAAAACATTGAGCATGCATTTGGTGAGTTCTGTTGTGTTTGTATGTGGAGCTGGATTGAGGTAGGAGAGAATGGCTAAGGAGGCAGGGACAGATGTGGATGGCCACTGTTGGAGCTGAGGGGGTTTGACCTTGAACCCAAAGGCCAGGGTGCTGGGACATAGCCAGCTTTGTCATTTAGACCTTGGGGGTACAAAAGTAATAGAAGAGTGCTGGCCTCAACCAGTGGACCCAGTGTCAACACTGACATACTGGATGAACTTGGAGCAAGACTCCCCACATTGCCGAACCTCAGTTTTCCCTCCTCAGTTAAGGGTGATGACAGTGAAATCTGACCATATGGCCATTGGTGGTCAGTACATGGAAATACACAAATCAAGGTTAAGCATACCTCTAAGGAGGTTGGTATTGGCTTCAGGGGCCTCACTTGGCATTTTTAAAGCAAAGGTCTCAATCCACATAATTTTGAAGGTTCCTTTTCACACTTTCTAGTAGCCCCTGAACAGTCCTGTTCTCGGGAGAGTTCCCTCCATCCTGCCCTGCTCCACTGAACTAAAGGGCTCTTTTGTCTCTTCATCTCTCCACTCTCTTCACTCTTATCATTACTCCTGCCAAGTAGTTTTGTATTAGCAAATTATCACACCATTAAGAACAATGTTAAAAAAGGAAAACACCCCCCCCACGCACACACACACACATACACTTCCTCTGCCTCACTGACCCACCACATGTCTGCACTTTTCTTGTCTTTTTTTGTTTATTTTTGATAGAGACAAAGAAGGGGGAGGGCCCAGAGCAGTCTCCATAATTGTACCTTAGGGATTTTCAACACAGTTTCATTTCACACAGGTGAGATGGACACAGGGCCAAGTAGGGTGGGAACCCACCATCATGGGAAACACACCCTGGGCCGGGAGCAAAGGGCCTCCCACTTGGGAAGCTCATCCAGGTGGGAACTGAACTGGAGGCCTCCCACATGGGAAGCACACCCCAGTTTAGCATGTGGGTCTGCATTGGCTGTGGTGCAATCCTTGGACCCTGGGGGATGCAAGACAAGCGCTTAACCCGCTGAGCCATCCCGGCATCCCCCACTTTTCTTATCTTTGAATCAGCCTCTAACCTTAGTTCTCCTCACCCTCTCAGGCTTCCTGTTTTGTTTTGTTTTTTGTTTTTTTAAGGTTTCTTTTTATTGTTTTTGAGACAGAGAGAGATAGAGAGAAGGGGGAGAACTGAGAGCAGTCTCCATAGTTGCATGTCACTAGTTTCCTACATGGCTTCATTCCACAGGTGGTGGAGCTGCACAGGGCAGGAACTGGCCAGGGGCCTCCCACATGGGAGGCATGCCCCCGAGAGCTAGGGGCCCATGCCCAGTTCTGAGGACCTCCCACATGGGAGGCCTCCGTGGTAAGAACCGAACTGGGCACACCCCGTTCAGCATATGGATCTGCACGAGCAGGGGCCACGGTTTGATCCTTGGACCCTGGGGCTGCAAAATGAGTGCTCAACCTGTTGAGCCATCCTGGCATCTCACCCCACCCTACCCTTTCTTGCCTTTATCTCTTTTCCTATACTTCAGACATTTGTCTTCTGATAAGCGTACTTCTCCAAGACCATCCCTGAGGGTTGCCCAATCTTGCTGAGGGCAGAGGGAGAAAGGGCCCTTCCTCTTCCATTCCTTCAGTTGTCCCCCTGCCTCAGCTCTCAAGGACTGGGCAAGGCATCTTGCTGGTAAGATGCAGTGGGTCCAGCTGCAGTGAGTGAGCTAAGAATAGTGAATCTAGGGTGGAAGAGGTAGAGAGATATGCAGGGCTGTGCCCTACCTAAAGTAATCCAAGTTTGTGTGTGGGTACAGCCACAGTCTGACCTCTTGGAAATGTGATCAGAACAGCGTAGCTGAGACTAACTGTTGATCCTATCCCTTTCCTGCTTGTTTGTTTCTTGGTAGAGTGTGAACTGGGACATACCTTGTGTTCCTGTGTAATAGGCGTGGCCCAGTCCAAGTTTTCTCCTCTGCTTATTTTAGACTTTCCTGGACATTTCTTAGTCATCCCATTACTGAGCTGCTATTTTTAGTGCCAACACCTCCTAGGGGACCTAAAATAAAGCTAGCTCAGCTTCCTGGCCCTTCATTGGTTGGAGTGTTGGTCATAGGCTAGGAGATTGTCTAGGTTGAGGATAAGCCACTGGCTCCCTACTCTGTCCCTCCCCACTGACTCCTTTGACCTTTGGTGAGGTCATAGGGTCAAGAATGAATTAGCACTTACCATGTTTTGTTGAGGGCTTTACCAGTTTCCCTTAGTAAAGCTTCACAACCACTGACATCAGGGTTCCACCTCCATTTGATGGAGGAGGAGGAGGCGGCGGAGGCCCTAAGAAAGCCAGTGACTTGCCTCACCCCCTACCACTGCAAATGGTTTTCTCCCAGGGTCAAACCTACCTCCTCACTGCTTTGTTTCAAAGTCCTGTTATCAGGAGAGAGGGGCTCCATTCCTCTATAGTCAAACAAACTCCAGAACAACACATGGATCTGCTATCATAGGATCCTGCATTGAGATGTGAACTTTTCTACTGGGGAGGGGCCTAGCAAAGCCAGAGTGATTGAACCTAGCACCCATGGAGCCTTGATATCTATAGCTGGGAGGGGGGTTCTTCCTCTTCGCCTCAGAGACTGAAGAGGGGCATCGTCTCCCAATGGAGGTAGTGCTAAGGAATAGGGGATATAAAGAGATGAAATGTTTCCCCCTAACAGCTTCCACTACTTACATCCCTCATCTATTATTCTGTGATCCCCTGAACTTGTCCCTAGCTCTGAAGTAGGTAGGGGTCACCCCTATCAATGAAGAAACACCCAAGAAAGGGCCAGGCACCCCCTGGCCTCAAAGATGTAATCTGCCCCCTTAAGACTGAGGAGGGTCACTTGTGTTTTTGTAACAAGTGGAGCCTTGAGGTGCCATCCCTCTACTCTCACTGGGTCTCCTTCCACCTGCCAGTAAAGTGCTAGGACAGTGTTTAGACAATGGGGGTTGAATCTTGGCAGGACAAGTAGGGAGACTGAGGGCTATAATAGAAGATGCTCCATATACAGACAGTTATAGTTACTGGCTGGAAGGGGGGAAGAATAACAATAACTCTGGCCTTGCATGTTGTTGAAAAGATGTGGGGGGAGTGCTTAGCTCCTCCTTATAGGTCTATCCCTTCATAGGGCATTGAAGGGCCTTCTCTGACCTTCCTTTGTCCTAGTTCTACCCTTAATACTCATCCTATATGCTTCATGACCCTGGCAGCTAACTAGCTCTCTGCCTTATCAACCAGAGTCCTGCAAAGGAGGGGCTGAGTCTGGTCTACCTCTGGGCTTCTTGTACTGGTCTATATTAGGAGAGGTCTCCTACCAGTTGTCTGGGACCTCTCCATGTTCCATATGTGAACAGACTTCAGCAAAGGACTCCCTGCTTGAGAAGGCTAGGGAGGGATGGGTGTCAGCAAAGAGACAGCAGCTAGCAACAGTACCAATGCTTTCCTCCCCGTGTCTCTGGTCTTGCAGGTCTCAACGAGGCCGGGTGACGCTCCAGAATGGGAGACAAGCCAATTTGGGAGCAGATTGGATCCAGCTTCATTCAGCATTACTACCAATTATTTGATAATGACAGAACCCAACTAGGCGCAATTTACGTAAGTCTCCGGCTCTAGGATCAGAACAGGACCCTAGGGGATTAGTTCAGATGTTGGGCCAGTTCTTCCCAGTTCATAAGTTCTGACAGCCCTCACTGAATTTGGCTGCACTCTTCTATCTGAGCTGACCGTGAGACAGGGAGCCTGAAGCCTGGCCCAACTACTTGATCTATATGTTCCACGAGTGGTGGTCCTGGTACCCTGGGCAGGGTGTTCTGGGCTGGCCATTTCATGATTCTGAAAAGTGCCTGTTCCTGATTGAGCAGCAGCAGGCAGATGCTAGGGCTCACAGTGCCCTCTGGAGGCAGCAGCCATGAGCATCATCAGTACAAAGCTGAGCTCTCCTGGAGGCCCCAGCTGTGGCTTCCTTTGGGGGCCAAAGGCCCCTGGATGCTCATGGGAAATGAATGGTGTTAGCCCAGAGGGGCTAAGGTATCTTTTGAGAAACTCTTCTATGCAGGCATTGCTTGCTGCTATTTTAATGGTGTTCATATATACCAAGAGCTATTTGTATTTGACCCTGCCTGAGACTCGGTCACAGAAATATATTGATCAGCCCATGCCTAGCAGGTTTGCCCAGGATGAGAGTGATAGGAGTCATCTAGCATAGCCTCAGAGCATAGCATAGTCATGGACTATGGGCAAACTGCTTTGTGTCTCCCTCCAAAAACAGAGGGTCCATTCAGAAATTTTGGTGAAAAGGAATATTACCAGTGGAGGACCAAATCCAGCACAGGTATTATTTGATTGTCATTATCATAAATTAGAAAATTCTTAAAAACTTGAACTGACCTGACTCTGGGTTCCTGGCAATTCATTGCTTCTTAACATCAATTAAAGCAGGCCTTACCCAGAGAAGAGAGTTAGCAACGGTCCTATAAGAACACTTTATGCATGTCATTTCATAGAACCCTTAGCCCATGTTCCCTTTTAATATTAGGAAACTGAGATTCAGAAAAATAAGTAACTTACCTAATGTCACAGGTGATCAGTAGCAGAGACACTTTTGAGTTCTATCCCTGAAGGCTGTTGCAGGGATGATCTGGAGGGGAGGGGGAGAAGCTAGTGGGTTTCTTTGGGAGGCTTGATCAGCTTCCATCTCTCCCTGACCCCATGAGTACCCCCATGGGAACCTCTATGGAAAGGAGCTCAGTGGAACTCAGCCTGGGCTCTAAAGATGGTGGTGAACATAGGATTTTTTTTTTAAGATTTATTTTTATTGTTTTTGACAGAGAGAGAGATACAGAGACAGAGAGAAAGGGCAGGGCCTAGAACAGTCTCCATAGTTGCACATCATCGGTTTTTCCACAAAGTTTCATTCCACAGGTGGGCTTGGGGCTGCACAGGGCAGAAACTGGGCCGAGGTCTTGCCCCGGTGAGAACTGAACTGGGGGCACTCCCCAGTTCAGCATATGGGTCCACATGGGCTGGGGCCGGGATTCAATCCTCAGTCCCCGGGGCTGCAAAGTGAGTGTTCAATCCACTGAGCCATCCCGGCTTCCCAACACAGGATGTTTTGAGATACTTTTTCTTTTAGGATTTTTTATTTTATTGGGAGAGAAAAGGGATGGGGGTCCCAGAGCAGTCTCTATAGTTGTACATCACTAGTTTTGACATGGTTTCATTCCACACAGGTAGATGTGGGGTGGGAACTGAACTGGGGGCCTCCTGCATGGGAGGTGAGAACCTTTGCTACCATGCCACCCTAGTGGTTACCAGTTGTGCCGCAGTTCAGTATATGGGTTTGCATGGGCCAAGTCTAAGACTAGAACCCCAGACCTCATGATTGCAAGGCAAGCACTCAACTACTGAGCTATCCTGGCATCCTTCTTTTTTTTTTAAGATTGAGATATTTCTGATGGCTTCTCTGGAACTGGTACTGATTGACCACACAACATGATGGCTTTTAGCTGAGCCTTGGCCACATATGGCTAGTCTGGGGTTCATGTATATCAGAGGTCATGTGGCTTCTTCAATAAAAACTGGGAGATAGATTTACAGTGGTAACTTGGTACTTGTCAGTTGACTCCTGGAGGCACGACTAGTACCCAAAACAGTGAGTACCAAACAGATTTTTCCCATAAGAAATAATGCATGGTACCTAAGCTTTGGGACAGTGGGATATAATTAAAGAAATTGTTGGGGAAGCCGGGATGGCTCGGTGGGTTGGGCGCTCACTTTACAGCGCCGGGGACCGGGGATCGAGTCCTGGCCCTGGCCCTGGCCCCAGCCCCGGCCCGTGTGGAACCATATGCTGAACTGGGAGCTTCCCCAGTTCGGTTCTCTCTCTGTCTCTGTCTCTGTATCTCTCACTCTGTCAAAAATTAATTAATTAATTAAAAAAAAAGAAATTGTTAATAGTGTAAAGTTTGGAAGCTACCCTCAGTTACCTTCTTTATATACAGGGAAACAGGCATGAACTCATTTCTCCAACAAAGATTCTTTTTAGGGTCTTTTCAGGGCCTCAGAGATACTCTTTGTGCACTGAGGCCCTGACCCCAGTTTCCTGGTTTTCAGATTGACGCATCATGCCTTACATGGGAAGGACAGCAGTTCCAGGGGAAAGCTGCCATTGTGGAGAAGTTGTCTGTAAGTAAGGGCTAGGGCTGGGCTGCAGGCAGCTCTATCCCTGCTGGCCCCATCCCACCACCCACTGTTTCTTTTGCAGAGCCTTCCGTTCCAGAAAATCCAACACAGCATCACGGCACAGGACCATCAGCCCACACCAGATAGCTGCATCATCAGCATGGTTGTGGGCCAGCTTAAGGTAATAGTATTGCTGCATCTTAGTAGTGCTGCGAGGGAGAAGTGGGCAGGCAGAGGAGAGCCTTGCACCTCTGCCTTCCTTGTGATGTGACCTGCTTACGAGGGACACCTAAATGAAGTGATTATTTAGAGCGGTATAGTATAATACAATAACCACCAGGCACATGTGGGGATTTTTAAATTACATTAATTAAAATGAAATAACAGGGGAAGCTGGGATGGCTCAGTGGGTTGAGCGCTCGCTTTGCAGCACCAGGGACCGGGGATTGAGTCCCGGCCCCGGCCTGTGCAGACCCATATGCTGAACTGGGAAGTGCCCCCAGTTCAGTTCTCTCTCTGTCTCTGTCTCTGTCTCTGTCTCTCTCTCTCTGTCAAAATAAATATAAAAAAAAAATGAAATAACATGTAGTTCCTCAGTGACATCAGTCACATGCCATATTTCAAGTACTCAGTCAGTTGCTGCTGCCTGTTGGACAACACAGACATAAAACATTTCTCTTACTGCAAAAGTGTTATTGGAAAGTACTGGTCTAGAGCTTTTTTGGAAAAGGGACAAGAGGTATAGGAGTAGGATGGGGCTGTGGTGCTAAGCCACTGGGCTTCATATTGCCCCGAGGAGTAGGTGGCCCTTCTGTAGGCAGTTGACCCTAGACAGGCCAGCTGGCTGGTAAGTGGAAGTCTCCTAACTAGAGTCCGTGCTGATACTCCCTAAGTTGGCTGCTGATTCCTCTACCTGTTGAGCAAAGCAGATTCCTTGAACTCCTGCTTCTCTCTGCATTTTCCCTTTGCCTTCTTAAGACCTTATCATCTTTAAAGCCTTCCTGTGGCCCCTCAGCCCTCTCTATGAACTCTCCCAAGATCTCCTACCTATTGTGTTTCAGCAGACTAAACCCAGATTCTGGGTTGCCAAAAACCTTTCTTTCCCAAAGCAGGACAAATTTGCTGCCCCTTGACCAGGTCCCACCCTCCTGCGCCCGTATCATGGTGGGACTCAGAAGAACAGACCTTCCGCCTAGGCTAGGTAGGGTAGAGGGAGGGGCCCCATAGTCTCTGCAGTAGACACAGAGGGATGTAACTTCTGGCCTGGATTTTTCTGTCAGTTTCTCCTACCTCTCCAAGATACCCTGCCCAGGCAGGGTCTGCTCAGATAGGTCCTTTGGAGTAAGGAAGTCTCTTAAAGGAGCTCAGTGCCCACTTTCCTAAGCTGGGGTCAGTAAGCAGTGCCCCTTCCCACATGGCTTCAGGTTCTTTTGTTTCTGTTCAACTCAGTGGTGCTTTATTTTTTCCCCTTTATAGTTTTGATCGCAGTGTAAACTTAGTTTTGAGCCTTTTCTCATGTTTTTGGTCACAGTCAGTATTAGTAGTAACTTCTGACTAGACTAACAGTTATAGTCAGACACTAAGAGTGTTTAGACACTGTAAGTTAAATGGTGAGCACTGCAGAACTCTTTCAGATTGATCACTGGTGCCTAGAGACATGGGCTCAGAAGCAGGTATGTTCTTTGCTCTTTTGCCATAGCTAACTGGTGAATTGTGCCGTTTAAACACACATAGCAGTGTGTGCTCCATCTATAGGCCCCTTTGTGCCCAGTGCATTGTTTCAGACATTATGTCAATTCACATTCACAAATATCCCTTGACTATACTGGGATTTGAGTCCAAGACAGTAGGGACTGATCTCAAGGTCAGCATTCTTTGACCTGTTCCCCTACCACTGAACTCCCTTCCTGTTCCCTGGTTCCCTTACTGAATCATTTTTCTCTCCTTACAGGCCGATGAAGATCCCATCATGGGGTTCCACCAGATGTTCCTATTAAAGAACATCAATGATGCTTGGGTTTGCACCAATGACATGTTCAGGCTTGCCCTGCACAACTTCGGCTGACCTTCTCCCAGCTAGGCACTCATGCTGTTTCCTCCCTCCTCTTCCCAATACTATTCACACTCCTCCAGATGCTCCAAATATCA
>PVKE010026086.1:0-22565 GCA_004027555.1 Craseonycteris thonglongyai | reverse complement strand
TTTATTATATATGAACTCATGGGTTCTGATTTTATTCAGTGACTGTTTTTATTCATTTGTATATATCTTTTAATTCAAAATTTTATTCATTTGTGTATACCTTTTAATCCAGAATTTCTCCTTCTTACTTTTCCCAAAGGAAATATTTATATTAATAAGTAGTGTCCCATCAATACGTTTTTAAATTTAAAAATGCCTTAGCTCTTTATGCCTCCATTCTTACCATATAAACTTTGGAATATTTTATTTTGCTTTATCAAGATGTAATAGCATAAAATTAATTCAT
This sequence comes from Craseonycteris thonglongyai, assembly GCA_004027555.1. Taxonomy (NCBI): domain Eukaryota; kingdom Metazoa; phylum Chordata; class Mammalia; order Chiroptera; family Craseonycteridae; genus Craseonycteris; species Craseonycteris thonglongyai. The sequence continues at coordinate 22,279 of PVKE010026086.1, read as the reverse complement.
GTAAGTGAATAATTCAATGTGTTTTAGTATATTAATACTATACATTATATATGATAGAGTTGTGCAACTTTCATTACAGTATCATTTTAGAACATTTATATCATCTCCAAAAGAAACACTATGCCTATTTGAAATCACCCCTCAATCCCACTTGCAGCAGTAGGCAATCATGAATCTATTTTCTGTCTCTATTTGCCTTTCTATGTTTTTCATATAAACAGAGTGATAAATTTCATTTTCTGATATTTTGCATCAGGTTTCTGAGTATGTTTTGAGATCATCTGTGTTTTACCATATTTCAGTTATCAATTCACAAATTTTTATTTATTTTTATTTTTTATTGTTAAATGTATTGGGGTGACATTGGTTAGTAAAAATTACATAGGTTCCAGGTGTACAAAAAATTGATGGATGTTTGAGTTGCTTCTACTTTTTAGCTATTATGAATAATGCTTCTATGAACATTCATGTACAAGATTTATGTGGAACTATATTTTCATGTCTCTTGACTAGATCCCTAGAATAACATTGACATGTTAAAAAGAAAACACCAGTCAAATTTTTATTGACATTGTGCTATACTAAGAGAATAACTGGCAACTTATCTCTAGAAAAATGGTACGTTTCTGCATTTCTTCAAGTGTTAGAAATGAACTTCCATGTCTTCTACTTACATAAGCTCTTTGGTTAATGGGATTCTGTCTAATATTTCTAATTCATTTCTGTAGACTTCCCTTTTGCTCACTAATCTATTCACTGTACTGAGTGTGAAAAAAGTGTGATAGATGTTGCCAATCACCTCATTTGGGTTTCAGGATGCTGCAGTGAAAAAGACCAAGTAGCTGCTCTCATTAAGCTTACTTTCTAGTTGAATGAGGGGACAATTTTCTTGAAATCTTTTTTTTTAAATATTTATTTTATTGTTTTTGACAGACAGAGAGAGACGGGGAGAGACAGAGAGAAGCGGGGAGGGCCCAGAGCAGTCTCCATAGTTGTACATCATCAGTTTTTGACAAGGTTTCATTCCACACAGGTGGGCGGGGGCCGCGCAGGGCAGAAACTCAGCTAGGGACCTCCCTCATGGAAGGCACACCCCCATAAGCCAGGGGCCAAACTGGGGAGTGAGAATTGAACTGGGGGCCTCCTGCATGGTAAGCACATTCTAGTTCAGCATATGGGATTACAAGGGCTGGGGCTGGAATTCAATACTTGGGGCTGCAAAGCAAGCGTTTAGTGGGCTGAGCCATCCCAGCTTCACTGAAATCTTAAAATAGCTGATAGAGTGGTAGAGCAGTGACATTTTTTAGTGAGTGAGAATGAGAAATGGAGGAATTTGTGCTTCAGGTAGAGGCAAGGAACATCTTTCCAAACTGGATGTTCCCTGAGATGCAAATGACCAGTCTTTTTGAGATTAGTACCCATGTGAGGTTCTGCCCCAACTCTTCAGGCCCACAAGGCTTGGAAGAGGGGTTATGGCAGAGAATGGATCTGTGCAGTCATTGCTAATCGTAGGACAGGAGGGGAAGATGGGTGAGCCACACTGTCAGAAATTTAAAAACCTGCAGTAAGTCCAATGAGACTTGCATTTACAATCTCATCAGTTTGCATGATCCTGCAATCCCTGTAAATTCCTCAGGTGTAGTAAATACATTATTCAGGCTATTGGCTGATGTGATTGACAGCAAAACTAAAAAAAAAAAAAATGTTGGTACATTAGTTTGAAGGGTATGAGAAACACCTTCCTCATATGCTGGAGGAAACATCCCACTCTGAGAATGAGCTTCAGGAGAGAAAAACCCCAAGGAGGAGAGTAGGATGCTGGTGGGTCCTAAGAGGAGATGGCAAGTGGCATCCCTGGGGCTTCCTGAGCAGAAGGAAGGGAAACTCAGAGAGTCTGTACACAAGAAAGGAACCCTGGAAAAGAAGAAGGGCCTCCCTCCAGAGGGAGAGGGCTACTAACCTTCAGCATGAACTTCCTACAGAGAGTAGGGGGATGAAAGAAGAATCCCCTGAAAAGCCTCCTAGAGAATTTTGCAAACAACCAGTTTGTCATCAACCTCATGCTGAGATATGGTGATGAAAAAGTGAAAGACAATCTGCGGAATGAACACTTTTGATACAATGCTAGATAGAAATACAGAGAGGTATTTGAATTTAATGTAAGCTTTTTACCTGATTTATGTAGAGAAATAGTTCATGAAACATTTCTTCAAGAATGGACTCAAAGTGGGTTGAACTTTTTCTCTGTCTTAAAACAATACAGGCCTCTAGGTACTTGTCCCTCTGAGAATAGCGTGGTTTTGAATACAAATAACCAGAAGAGAAAGTCCCCTGGTGATCCCAAACCTCTACACGTTCACTAATGATCAGGAGAAAGGAGTAAACAGTACCCTAACTACTGGTGAGACAAAGTGAGGAGGTGTCATAGACACCCATAAGGACAGGGAAATACAAACAAAGGATTTGCTTGGATAAAGAATATGCACTAGTAAGAGAGAGAGAGAGAGAGAGAGAGAGAGAGAGAGAGAGAGAGAGAGAGATTCAACTGGGGGAAAAGTGACAACTAATATAATACTTCTTGAGAATTGTCCAGAGAAACAAGGTAGTGAGCTAAAGAAATCTGAAAAGTAGTGTTGCTGAAAGAGGCCAGAACAGACAGAGTAAGAAAGCAGGTAGGCTCTTGCAATGTGATCCTGAAGGTCAGTATGTTAAGCAGCAAAAGCAAAATAATGGCAGAAGGTATATTCTTAGTTACCTAACCTTCATGATACTTAAGACCATGTTTTAAAAATTATATTTTTGAAGGATACTGATGTTCCATAAACCAGGTCAAGGTGTCCCACAGCTCAAATGAATATGTTCTTTTCCAGTTCGTAGGGGGAAAATGTTATCAAACAAAAGTTAATAAATTTAAGGTTTTCTGCCATAAGTAATCCTTATATTTTTTATATTTACTGTATTTCTATGTAAGAATCTAATGTCAGAAGACTTTGTCATTCAATCCAGAATCATACATGAATTTATTTTAAGTTCAGTATCTCAAAATGTTCAAAGAAGAGCTCTGAGAATTTCAAATATCCTACCTCCTGAAGAAGTTGAAGAATCACTAGTCCAAGTGAGGACAAAGTGCAGAGCAGTTATGAAACCAAATCCAATAACTTCTGTATGTTTTGGGACATTGTAACTTCACTGTTTTGTGTAAACCAGGTATGCCCAACTTTTTGGCTTCCCTGGGTCACAATGGAAGAAGAAAAATTGTCTTGGGCCACACATAAAATACACTGACACTAACGATAACTGATAAACTAAAAAAAAAAAAAAGGTTGCAAGATATTTCATAATGTTTTAAGAAAGTTTATGAATTTGTGTTGAGCCACATTCAAAGCTGTCCTGGGCCACATGTGGCCCACAGGCCACAGGTTGGACAAACTTGGTGTAAAACAATGTTCCTCTTATAAGAGAAGTAAAAAAAGTGACTTAATGAACATTACGTAAATGTCTTATCCCCAGTTTCCACAGCTTTCAGTGAGAATAGAAGGCTCAAAAGACAGGAAGAAATCTTTAAAAGCCATCAAGTATTTTCTTCAAATCACATCATTCAATACCAACTATTCAACATTATGCATCATTTAAATCGTGCATTAATATGTATTGTGTCCAAGAGATTGTGCAATATGCCCTTGAGATTTTTGTGACTGCAAAAGCAAAGAGGAAATCAAATGATCTAGTTTGACTTTCTATATCCTTTAAATAAATAGGACATTTTCAGTCTCGACCTCACCTGGTGAAGTGAAGCAGCACCTAAGAAAAGGGTACAAAAATGATCATTTGACATGGTTTAGAATGTATCTGGCTTGGAGACAGAGAGAAGAGCTCACTTTTTGATGTCTCTACATGCTAGTACGGTGCAGATAGGCACAGAAAATCACAGAGCTCAGCTCCATTGATGGAGCCCTGGAGGCTTGTAACTTCCATCTTGGTTAAGAAGCACGATTGCTTGCCCCATAGGACCAGCGGCCCTCACCTGTGCCCTGGGCTTTAGCATATGCGGAGAGAAATTCCTCTACTGCTTAAAAAGGAAAGCTGCAGATATCCTCTGAGTTCTAGCACTTCTCAAGCAAGCCTTCAAATATACACCCTGAATACGTAAGCTCTTAAAGTGACCGCTGAAAATTACCATCTTTTCTAATTCTCCCTTAGGTGTGGATTCTCAGTCTTGATCATAATATATTTATCTTTGTAAATGGGAAAAACATCATTTCCTTGGCAAAGAAAAAAAAAGTGAAGCCATAACATTGATTGACATTAAATTTCCAGAAAGTATAATTTTCCTATCCTCTCACTAATATTGTTATCAAAAGCCAGATGCTGTGATTGTGAGGAATTGTGATAGCATCACTTTTGTGTGGTGAATGTATTAAGCTCTGATAAAATTTGATGTAAATACTTAGAGCCCTACATTTTTTTCTATAGCCAAACCCTGAGCCTTGCAGGAGTGACTTTGAAGAATAATAAAATCCAGGAATATTTTGAAACATTATCTCTGCTTTTTCTGTGTATCATTTTCCAATATGTCATACGAATATTTCACCTCTATAAAAAGCTATGTAATCATTTTACTTTGCCTGTCAGGAAGTGATGTTGGCATCTTTCTCGCTAGAAAAAATATATATTTGTAATGTTTTCTGATGTAATGATACTTCAATCTGCTCCTGCATAAAGAAGCCAGCTGACATTGTTGCCAGTAAGATTTTATACAAATTCAAAGCTAAATTTAGTGGGAGAAGTGTGTTTTCTCAGGGAAAAAATTTATTACTTGGAACCTATCTTAGTCATTTAACATTTGTGTGTGTGTGTGTGTGTGTGTGTGTGTGTGTGTGATTCTGATAAGCTCAGAAGAGTTTCAATGGGTAAAAATATGCTATCAGCACTGATTTATTGGTTTTATGTATCAAACACATGAGGGCTAGCCCAAAAGTATCCAGCCACGTAATATGAAAAATAAAGGCATTTATGGCTGGATTTTATTTTCCAGACAGCCCTCATATATATGCTTTGTCATGGTAATTTGAGAAATGCAGTTCTATCTTTGCTTATGACTATTATGCCCTCAAAGAATATAAATGTATTACAGATGCTACTAATGGGATCATATGAAAGGTGTGTGTAATAAAAAAAAAAAAAGAGTGGCACTCACTTCAAAAGTGAAATATGGGGGAAAGCTGGGATGGCTCAGTGGGTTAAGTGCTCACTTTGCAGCCCTGGGGACTGAGGATCAAATCCAGGCCCCAGCTCATGGGGACCCATATGCTGAACTAGGGTGTGCTTCCCATGTGGGAGACACTCGGTATGGTCCCCAGCTCGCAAGGACGTGCCTCCCATGTGAGAGGCCCCTGGCCCTGTTCCCACCCTGAGCGGCCTCCCTGCCCACCTGTGTGGAATGAAACCATGTCAAAAACTGATAACAGGGGAAGCCAGGATGGCTCAGTGGGTTAAGCACTCACTTTGCAGCCCCAGAGACTAAGGACTGAATCCCGGCCCCAGCCCGTGTGGACCCACATGCTGAACTGGGGAGTGCCCCCAGTTCAGTTCTCATCGGGGCGAGACCCGGGCCCAGTTCCTGCCCTGTGCAGCCCTGCCCACCTGTGGAATGAAACTATGTGGAAAAACCAATGATGTGCAACTCTGGAGACTGTTCTGGGCCCTCCTCCTTCTCTCTGTCTCTGTATCTCTCTCTCTCTCTCTCTCTCTCTCTCTCTCTCTCTCTGTCATAAACAATAAAAAAAAAAAACCGATGACATACAACTATGGAGACTGCTCTGGGCCCACCCCCTTCTCTCTGTCTCTCTTTGTCTCTGTCTCTCTGTCTCTATCTATCTCTGTCTCTGTCTCTCTCTGTCTCTGTCCAAAACAATAAAATAAATCTAAAATAAAAAGTGAAATTTAATTCCTCATTATGGCCCTTGGCTCTTAAGCTCTAACACTAAGATTCTATAACTACATGTTCAATGACACAGCTGTGGGGATTCTGAAACATTGTGAGGTAATGAGAGGCCCACCACCTGAATTCCCAAATAGTGGAGCAAATTGTGTTACATGATGGTTGCAATGGTACGGGACTGAGGAAACCAAACCTACTTCGAACCACAATTACTATAGGAGTATCTGATCTCAGAAGATAAGGGGGTGAGGAAGTAGAAACCAAGAAGCCACCTCTGCCTGGCTGAAACTCATTTAAAACTACCAAGCAGTCTGTTTGGGGAACATTTCCTTGTTTGTTTGGATCTTACCCAAACTTTATAGGTAGCTTTTGCCCTCCACTCCATCTCAGGTACCCAGTGCCCAACACACAATGAGCACTTAACTATTCACCATCATCATTACAAACACTAATATCTGAATAATGTTGTATGGGCCTAATGTCCATATCCCAAGCAACATCTACAAAATTTCTGTACACAATAGGCTTAGGGACAGTGATACGGTGGGACGGGGAACATTTACACAGCCAATAGTCTTTACTTGTTCGTGTTCGTTTAGGGTAGGGTGACCAGACATCCCACTTTTGGTGGGACAGTCCCGATTTTTAACAATTTGTCCCGCGTCCCACGGCGTTTTAAGAAAGTCCTGATTTTTGGAAAGAATGCACGACAAGCTAGAGAATGGCGGGAGATAGATCAAATTTTTAATCAAGAACCCCCTCCCCGCCGGTCAATGGTGTCCCTCTTTACCCATGTTAAAATCTAGTCACCTTAGTTTAGGGGTACTTTTTGTGATGGGGGACCAGAGTGTCTCTTCCCCACAATTACTCCATTAGCTGCCGCTGATGAGGACCTCATTTCTTTCTCACAGCTACCTTGAAAGAGAGGAATTATAAATCATCCTTCACAAGCAGTACAACTACATGCAGACACTTAAGTAACTTGCTCAATATCACATGATTGGAAGAGGCCAAGTTACTTGAGTAGAAATGGTCTGAATCCAAACAGTAAACCAACAGTATGTTGTCTATTAGAAAACTGCATTCAAGCTCAGACCCACCAAACTAGTTTCCTAGACAGATGCATAAACACACGAAAGTGACCAAGTTTTAACTTTCCTCTTCTACTGGAGGTAAAAAAAAAAAAAAAAAGCGTGCTGCTGCCCTAGGTAAGAAATACATATCTGGCCACAAATATTATACACCTCTGGGTTCACTATTTGAAACAAACAGTTAAAAACAAATTTCTCTTTCTCTCATGCATCCACTCACAGATATGAAGATCAGGTAAATTCTGTTCCCTCGTTTCTAAAATGTGAGGATTGGACAAGAGAGCATGGTTCTCAAACTTGAACACGTACACAAATTATCTGGGCGTCTTGTTAAAATACTGATGCTGCTCCAGCAGGTTTGGGGTGGAGTGCAATATTCTGCATTTCTACCCAGCTCCCCAATGATGCTGATGCTGCTGGCACACAAACCGCATGGTGAGGAGCAAGGACCAGGGTTGCTAAAGGCCCCTTCCCTTTCTAAGTATCTTCACAGCTCTGTCTATGGCAGTCTTGGCTCCCTATTCCCTGTCCTTCTACCATCAGAGAGGTCCTGTCCACATCACTACTGCTCACGTGCCTAATTCTATGCCTCCACTCAACTTATCCAGATCTATTCTGGGTCAAGATGGGGTTCACATCTGTGAAGTATTCCTTAACTACAGTTGACCTTTGAATAACACAGGTTTAAACTGTGTGAATCCACTTATAGGCAAAATTTTTTTTTAATTGACTTGCTAAATTCAATTGACTCATTCAGTTCAATGGACTTCGGAGTTCAAACCAGAGTTGTTTAAGAGTGACCCACCTGACAGTTGGGAATCCGCATGTGCAAAAAGCTGACTTAAGTTACAGGAGAATTTCCACTCTTGGGGTGGTCTGCATTCCTAACCTCCAAGTTGTTCAAGAGTCCACTGTAGTTTTTGTTTGTTTGCTTGCTTTCGCTTGTTTGTTTGTTTTTTCCCCTCCCAATGGTCCTTTTCTTCTGAAGTCCTTAAGCTGGCACTTTGAGATTTTACTCTCTTGCCTTTCATTGGTCACTAATGATTTTTTGATGATTCTAACTAAATTACAGGCTAATAAGGCCATGTCCCTTAATTCTTTTCTGTCCCCAGGAATACTTTCAAAAGGTTAGTTCCTTTTCAGCCTTCAGTCCTCAGAGCACAGCACTCCCGGGTGAAGCCTTCTCTGGATACACAACCTAAATTCTTCTCTTGTGCTGCCCCTCTGCCAGTCCCAGCATCCCCTTAAACTGTCTTCATCACACTCATCAAGCCTTGAGATTTGCTCACTGTGTGTTATTATCTGCTCCCCTGCCCAAGAGGGAAAAGCTTTGTTTACACTGATCACCACTCTATCCGCACTGCCTGTAATGCTAACTACAACATAGTAGGTGCTCAATAAATATTTGTTGAGTGAATAAATGCAAGAACACGTGATGTTCAAGAAAATGCTTCTTAGTTGAATCAGCTATCTGTCACCCAAGCACTCATCTTGGAATCTTTTGTTTCTTTATTTTTGAAAACTCGCTGCTGGTCTGTGTGTTTCCCCTTTCCTGCTGGGTACTCACAGCAGCTCACACCACAAATAATTGCGAAAGGAGATCCAACATGTGCATTCCTATTAGTCCTCAGTAGGACAAGTCCTCTTTCCATAGGGCTTGTAGATTATAAGACACAATAAAAGTGACGCTACTGTGGATATTTAGGATACGTTTTTGAAGCACAAGGCAAATTTAGCTGTGGGTCTCTCCTTGGCTCTTCCGTTGATGGAGCTCCCTCTGCCAAGCCCTTTCTAAGCTCAGCTTTCATATGCTTTCAGGCCTGCCAGTGCACCCTAGGTTCTCAGTGCAGACCTCGGTTGTTTTATAAGGTACACCATCTAGCTTTGATGGTGTACGTGGCAAATGGTAGAAAAATAATGCTATAGGGGATAACGGAATGTACAAAAACAAATGTGCTTGTTAGAGAAAACAACCCCTGGTCAGTCTCTACTTGAGAGCTTGGGGATTTATAATATTAAGAAGGAATGGGACAGGGGTGGATGCTAGGATGTCTCAGCAGGTTAAGCACTTGCCTTGCAGCCCCGGGGTCTGAGGATTAAATCCACTCCTTGGCTCGTGCGGATCCATATGCAGAACTGGGGTGTGGTCCCCAGTTCAGTTCTTGCTGGGACGAGCTTCCCATGAGGGAGGCCCCGGGCCTGGTTCCTGCCTTGCAAGGTCCCCCACCCACCTGTATGGAATGAAACTATGTTGAGAACTGATGATATACAGCTATGGAGACTGCTGTAGGCCCTCCTGCTTCTCTCTGTCTCTGTCTCTCTGTCAAAACAATAAAAATAACTCTTTAAAAGAAAAGAAAGAATGGGGCTAAAGAATGAGGGTGAAGGCTGTCATGGCCACATGGCGTTTATCTTGAACAGAGGTAGAGGCCCCTCTCTGATGTGTTTTAAGGAAGGTTCTTTAGACTTTTCAGCATTTCCTTTCCTCTGTGGTAGGAGCACTTGGGCTTGAACTCTTTGACAGCTTTCAGAAACATAAGAAACGAGCTTGATCATGACTACGATGCTAGCATGAATTTCCCCTCAGTTTCCAAACTGAAATGATGCTGAGTTCTATCTTTCAGAAGTTTGTTGGAGCCTGGAGAGTGGAGACAGGGCAAGTGCCCATCCTTGTGTTCCATGGGAAAGGGCTAGAAACACAAACCATGTAACTTCTGTGAGACACCCAAGGCCAAGTGCGGCCCAGCAGTGGAAATGCCACTCTTGGGCTTCTAAGATCTAGTGTTCCATCCAGGCTCTGCTCAATGCTTTCTTTTCCTGCCTTTTTTTTTTTTTAACACAAATGAAATCTAATGAGGATTCAATCCACTGTTGCATCTCTTTTGTTTCTATTAGACTCTTTTATCTTTTACATGTGTTGTGAAAAGCTGTGAGGCTACCAAATTATATTGCGGTGGTGATGCAGGTAAGACAGGATGCCTAGTAAAATCTGAATTTCAGATAAACAGCAAACTGTTTTTCAGTGTATGTCCCATAAAATATTTTATTTGCTAAATCTAGCATAGTTTTTGTTTGTTTGTTTGTTTTTGTTTTTTGGGGTTGTTTTTTTTTTTGTCACACTTTTGTTTATCATGTTGACAGGGGTACAAAGAAGAATCCAGGAAAGAGGAGGAATAAAATATTTTGTGTCCTGTTTTCAAACTTGGATAATGGTTTCCTTCTTCTGTCGCAGAGATGCCATAAAAAGGTGTAAGATTCCATCCTATGAAATCCTCAGATTTCCAATCTGGAGAATATGTTCTGGGTTGTGTTTTTGCAAACCTCTAATTGAATGGGAGAGTGACATGAGTTTGAACATTGGGTTTTCCAGCAAACTGAAATAAGAGGGCCATGACTACCTGAAAATGAGTGAAGTAGCAATGGAAAAGTGTTTTCACTATCCTGGAGAGCATGCTTTCTCAAGTGGCACTGGGTTTATGCCATGTGAACAGACAGAGTTCAGTCACAACAGCTGATCTTGTCACCCCATGCTGAGAGATTAAGTGCAGATGTGGTCCCACGTAAATTCTGTTAAGTCTGAATAGAATGGGAGAATGAGGGTAGCAAGCTGGGAGAAGATGGTAGGCCTAGTAAGGATGATGCCTCAATTTCACGTGTATACCATGTGCTAAGTAAGCATCAGTTTACATGAACTAAATTTGTTTACTCCTCACCACAATACTAGGAGGTAGGTATTAGTGTCATTATCCCCATTATAGATGGGGAAACTGAGGCAGGTGAGATTAAATCACTTAAATTAAGTAGTTAGTGGAGGATACAAACTGATTCCAGAACCGACTCCCCTGAACTACCTGTTTTGGTGGCCTGAATACCCTGTAACAGCAGGGCATGTGGTGAGGGTGCAGTTGCTTAGCTGTTAACATAAGAAATCCCTTTTCCACTGAACAGTCCTGGAATCCAAGAGGGGCCTAAAATGGGCCCATGGCAGGCCACGGTCTGCCCCCAAGCAGCATTGGGAGGTGGGCCAGGCCCAGTGATAAAATGATCAGGGAAAGGAAACGGGTTGTAAATAAATTATGAAGCTGATAAATTACATAAGGATTATCTTTAAGAAAGACCAAATGAAAGGTTTCAGGTCAGAGTTTAATCCAACTAAACTAAGCTAATCTCTTCCCTTTTTATTTCCCCCAACGGCCTTCAATACTCTCCTGCTATGACATTTTCCAAATGCTGTGCTGAACTCCGAGTTCTTGAGACACTAGTGAATTATTATGATTGGGAAACCTTAGCCCTTTGGTCCTCAGCAGGGTGACAAGGGGTGTCCCACAATCCCAGAAATCATCTAAACTGAACGGGCAGTGAAACTAGAAGGAAAATAGCTCCAGAAGACCAAGAGCATCACTGTTCCTTTAATAAGAACTGCATATAACTTGCAAACCCCTGGGAACGCACACAGATACTATATTATTACAGACAGGATAAAGAACTCCACTGGAAACAGAATGTGATCTGTCGGATTTCCTCTGACACCCTAAGCTAAAAATAAAAAAAAAATCACTGAAGGTGGTAACACGCAGGTTAAATACAACAGTTCAAAGTTCCAAAGAGCTCAATTGGAATGAAGCCTTTGAATAATAAACCATAAATTTTATTGTTGTCATCAACATAAGAAAAAACTAGATCTGTTCCAAGTCCTGTTTGTCTAGAAAAAGGATTCTTTTCTTCTCTAAATTCCTCCACCGTTTTAAATGTGCAAATGATGGCTATAATTTATATAGAAATTTGAAATTACTAATGAGTTAATCCACCTGAAATCCTAATGAAATTATGCAATAGTATTCCCATTTATACAGCTCAGCAAACAGAGGTGACAAAGGATAGGAGTTGCTACCCATGGCCCCTGTGTGACAAGAAGAGATCTCAGATCCATTATTTGTACAAAACACCAGAATATTATTGGGATTCAAGAAATCTGGAAGCTGGGAGCCAAAAAGCCTTTTAAAATGACAGCTAGACTCAGTTATTTCTCCTTTATAGTGATTTCTCTAAAAGGAAACAACCCACTGTGGGATCTAAAACTTTCCCTTTATTGTGGCTTGTTTTCTAGCCTTCAGCATCTGAGCAGGTATAGACGGGGAAGGAGGTGAGTTCTGATCACCCTGATGCATTACTGGCTTGGAAAGGGTGACAGAGCCCATCATTCAAACAGGCAGGTGCAGGGGTTCCTGTCAGGAAGCACATCTCCTCCATCCTCTCCTATGTCCCTACCATGTCCAGCCCCACTTCATATATCAACACAATTAACTCTTCCAACCTGTAAATGGTTGTGTCTTTATCGTTCTTTCTGAAAAGTTATGTTCTAGCTTTAAACACAAGGGCCTGCTGTGTACCTGGAAGAACTACCTTGTAGCTGGAACTGTGGGCAGCAAAGCCCTCCTGTGTGGGTTCTGTGGACTCTTAAACAAAATTCAGAATATACGACACACACACACACACACACACACACACACACCCCAGATTATTTCTGTCTGGACCCCAAAGTTCAGACAGAGCTTGCTTCCTCTGCTCTTCGGATGCTTTCTTCCTGAATCCTGGCTGACTCGTTTCAATAGATAATAGAAATCTTTCCTATTTTCTCAATACTCCATGGGGAAATTCCACTTTGAAATACTTCTTTTCCCTGTCATTTTTACTTCACAGTTGAGTTGAGAGGCCAAGGATGAGCTGGGACACAGGATCTCTCTCTCCCTCTTGCTTTTTAAAAATGACGTAGGGAGTTTGGCTGGTCTCCCTCCGCCCATCTCCCCTCTACGCCCCGATTCCCGAATCATTAGTGTCCCTTTTTAATGCTTGCTGATTGCCGCACAGGGTAGGAGCAGGAGGGGCTGGCCATGGAAGCCCGGAGCCGATTCTCATCTCTGATGGGCCCCAGCTGCCTGCGTCGGGGGGCGACGCCGCGGTCCTGAGGAGGCCGGTCACAAAGCCCCGCTTCGCTGAAGCGCGAAGACAGGAGAGAGGCAGCCACGAGTCCCGCGCTGCTGCCGGCTCTTGGGGGCGGTCCCACTCCCGACCTGAGTTTGCTCGGGGACAACTTACTGTGTTCGATGCGTGTCCACACTGCAAACTCCCAAGGGGGGGGTGGGGGGGAGCAGCAAAGGTGGTGTCCAAGAGCGAGGCAACAAAAGAGAAAAGACAAGACGCGAGAGAGGGAGGGAGGAAGGCACGGGCATTTCCCCCCGCTGTTACCCAAAGCACCCCTCAGTTGCGGACGGGAAGACCCTCCGGGAGTGGCGGCCCTTTCTTTAGACTCTCTCCAGCCCGCTGCTCAGACAGGTAGTTGGAAGAAAAAGAACAAAGCACCCAAAGACGGCGGGGCGACGGTCCCGGGGCGCCCCAGGGGCCGGGAAGGCCGAATCCGGGGCGCCCCGCGCCCTGCCCTCCACGCCCGCGCCCCCTGCCCGGGACCCGAGCGCGCGCGCGGGTCCCCGCCTCCGCCTGCCTCGCGCCTCCTGGTGCTCGGGAAGCCGCTCTTCCGAAGGGACGCGCCGCGGACAGGAGGGGAAGTGGGAGGGCGGTTGGCGGCGAGGTGTGGGGGGCGGCGCCGGGGAGGACGCGGGGGGCGGGGCAGGCGGCGGGTGCGCCCCTGAGGAGCGGAGTCTGGCAGGGTACCTACTGCCATCCTGCAGCAATTTCCCTGTGTCATGGCTCCGGTCTCTTAGCAACAGCCGCCGGTCCGGCCGCCCCGAGCCGCGCGAGCCGCTGCGGGCTCAACTCCACCCGGCGGAGCCGGCGCGCCGCAGCCACACAAAAGGCGCTGGGGCGGCCGCGGAGCGCGGGGTGAGGGCGCGCCGAGCGGGGCGGAGGAGCGGCGCGGGGGGCCGGCCCCGAGGCAGGATGCAGGCTGCGGTGGACCTGACACTTCTTGGAAACTCTTGGAAATGGCTCCCGCCACAGCCCAGGAGGGGGCTGCGAACCTGGGGCGGGCGCTCGCCCCCGCGGGGCTGCTGAGCCGCGCTCGGATGCAGGGCCCGGAGGCGCTGTTCCTGCGCTCCGCGGCCGGCTCGGGCTGAAAAAGTTTCTCCATGGTTCCTTTGTGTCGCCCGAGAGCCCGATCGCCGACCGCGAGCGGCCCCCGGCTTCCCGGGTAAGTGAGCGATATTGTTTGCTTCTAGCGCTGCCATTTTGAGCAGTTGTCTGTTCCCAGCCCCGGAGCTTCCCCCTCCCCACGCCGCCTGCCCCGGGCCCAGGTTCCCCGGGCGGGTGTTCGAGGACAGTCGTTTTCCTGGACGGGCTACATGGGATGTGCTGCCCAGAAAAAGCGAGTTCCAGTTGCCCTCACTTCGGTCCTGCCTGTCTTCTTTCCAGAGGCGGACTCCCAGCTGCTGCACTCATGTGACTCCAACATAAATAAGCAGACCCCCCCCCCCCCAAAAGGAGGCGAGGGGCTCGCTGCCCTGCCAATGAGGGGCCGGGGGTCGAGGACCTCGGTTGAGTCCTGGGCAGGGTCGGGCGTTTCCATCCTGTGGGATCTGAGCCTCCGACACTGAGTGGTGCTCAATCCATCATGAGCCGAGAACTTGAGTGTCTCTCTGGGAAGCAATTGTATTTTTAGACATTCCCCCATCCTCCATTCCTTAACCACGGAAAGACCAGCACCAGGCAAGTACATCGCAAGGGTAGCTGACCTGGACGGCTAAGTTTCTTTTCCTTCATTACGTATGAAAAAAAGCCTCAAAGGTGGACTTCCATGGCATCTGCCCGTTGTCAGTATTTCACGTCAGATTCGAAAGGAGTCCAGCGTTCAACAGAGCTGAAGGAATAATAAACTAGGGAGTTAATTACTAGCTACTAAACTAATTTTAAAGATCTTCTGTAAACGATGGTTGAAACCTATTCTAATCTTCCTTACAATCTGCTCAGAGCCAAAGCTGCTTTAGGAGGCGACATACATGTGAGGACGTCCCTCCCCCCAGACACGCAGATCCCTGGTGCGCTTATCAATGCCCATCATAATGTTGCCAACTGAGTCCGGGTTTGCTTCTCACATGTCTGGCTTCCTAGTCCTTTTGCAATAACCTCGGATCCCCAGATAAGATGCTGGAGTCTAGGGATCACTTCAAACAGTTGACTCTATGTTAAACTACATAGATGTGCTGATGTTGGGGGGTGACAGATGGACAGTAAGCTACCCTGTTTCTTTGTTTGTTTTACAATTTGCATTTACTCGTACAGCTCCTTTTTAAAACAAAACTATAAAGGGTTATAGATGTATTTACTCTACTGACCCCTCTCTATACTACCTAAGTATTTCTCCTTAATGAAAACTGACTAAATTCCAGGAGATAATGATTTGCAAACATTATAAAGTGCTGATCACCATTTGCTTTTCCACCAGTGGAGAACAAATTCTTCCTATATTGATATAATGGAGGGAATGAAAGGCCAAAGCTTTTCACCCAAGCATCAGTGAAAAGCAGAATTCTACCTAATTCATCCCACATTTTCAAAGGGTAATTTATTTCAAACCATGAATTATTTCCTGAGGGATAAAATGCCGAAAGGCTTGTGAGTGGTATCTAATCCTTTCAAATTCATACAATGCCCTTAATTATATCATCTCTACTATAGAAAGGAACACAACCAGTGGGATAGATAATGTTTTACTTTGGGGATCCAGAAGGATTGAAATTTTAAGACGCTAACAGATATTCACAAAGACGCATCTATGCATTTATCTAACCTCGACTTTATTATATGCAGCTAAACTTCCTATAGGATAGTCCATTGATTGTTGCCACTCTCCCTTCCTGAAAATGACTGTGTGAGAAAAAAGATGAAGAAAACAGTTCTTTCTCACTTGGGGAAATACCATTATACAAAGCATCATTATTATGTAGACTGCTGTACCTGGTTAATTGCCTACTCATTTGAATTTTGGAATTCTGAAAAGTGTTGACACATTAATAAGGGGTCAGAAAGCTATTATGGGAGAATTAAGGTCGTAATTTTCCCAAAGGAGAAAGAGATCTTTCTCTTGGAGATTGTAGGGGACCTCTCAGATTCCCTGCTGAGATCTAGCACATGACACCTTTAAGGGAGGTCCTCTGAGGGAGGAGAGGAAACCAGAAGGAAGAGCTCAGTTACATAACCAGTTACCTAAAACTAAATATTCCACCCCAAGAAGCTGTCCAGATGTTGCAGAAAAGAGAAGGAAAGGCTGTGAGCAGTCTCTGCTTGCCTTTAGCTGTAGGAACAATAATAGGTGGGAGGCACTTTGTGTAGATATTTATTGATATCTCTCTGGTGTTCTCCCAGCATCAGGCTCTGTATTAATTATTGGAGATAAATAAGCTGTCTGCCTGCCAGCATATGTACAACCTTTAGTTTTCATTCAGTGAAATGAATCCCTTTTGTCTTTATAAAATAGTAAGTTTTGTGATTGTTTTAGTGAGTTTGGGTCCCACCTTGACAAAATCTTGGTTTAAGTAGAAACTTGAAACGCCTGTGACAGCTCCCTTGGGAATCTTCTGATTCCTGTAGGAAAAGGGGAATGACTTTTGCCAGGAAAGCTCAACCACTACTTTGAGTCCCCACACTGAGTTTCTACTAAATGGCCAGAACTCCATTGGCTGCCAGCCAGGAGAGTTTGAAATGAACAATGGTTGGAATATTACCTGGAGAGTGTGCGGGGGACTGGGGAGGGAGGAGAGAAGGCATTCTTTCAACGTGTTTTATCACCCCTTATCAATTATTACGACAACTCTTCCCTTCCCTAATCCCTTTCCCCCACCCTCTGGCCTCCATGTGCCGTGCCTACTCCGATTAGTGGGTGAAGACCCTGGGGCGAGGAGCGCACACGTGGTGAGATCGGGAAGCGGGACAATCTCAGCACGTTGCTGCAGCCAAGCCTGTACCCTCTGACTGTCTTCCTCTGTTTTGCAGCAGGAGGAGGTGGAGGAGCAGCTAGTGGACGGCTGGCGCCCCCTCCCTTACACAAGCCTCCTCCCCTGGGGCGAGCC
Source organism: Craseonycteris thonglongyai (assembly GCA_004027555.1). NCBI lineage: Eukaryota > Metazoa > Chordata > Mammalia > Chiroptera > Craseonycteridae > Craseonycteris > Craseonycteris thonglongyai. The sequence continues at coordinate 5,228 of PVKE010026086.1, read as the reverse complement.
CTGAGCACTCCTTCGGCTCGTCATGATCGCCACCGGCGGCCTGCTGAGGATTTCCGCCAGAAAGCAGGATCCCCACCGCCCCCCGAGCCAGGTTCCCAAGCGCAAGCGGAAAGCCAAGAAGAGACGCAAGAACGACGTGGTGGTGGTGAAAGGCAAACTGAAGCTCTGCTCTGTCTCGGGGCTCATCGCCCTCTGCGGAATCCTAGTGTTGCTGGTGGGCATAGCCATGGCGGTGGTGGGCTACTGGCCTAAGGCCAGCGGGGCCAATAGGGAGGGGGGTAAGCAGCTGCAACCCATGGGCAGCGGCCTCCGAATCCCGACCACAGCCAACAGCAGCAGCATTGGCAGCAAAAACCGGGCCGGGGGAGACCCAGGGACTACTGGGGGCGTCAACTCCAGTTCCGTGGGCACAACCAGGAGCACGCCCCCAGTGCGATCCGCCGCCCCTTCGCGGTCCTCCTCGGCGTCGGTGGGTTTCTTCTATCGCGTCTTCTCTGGCTACCTGCACTCCGATAAGCTCAAGGTCTTCGGGCCCCTCATCATGGGTATCGGCATCTTCCTCTTCATCTGCGCCAACGCCGTGCTCCATGAGAACCGAGACAAGAAGACCAAGATAATCAACTTGCGGGACCTCTACTCTACGGTCATTGACGTGCACAGCCTCCGTGCTAAAGACCTGGCGGCGGCGGCGGCTGCGGCGGCCGCCGCCGCCGCCACCTCCTCGTCCTCGGTCCCCGTCTCGGGGGCCCCTGGGGCCGCGCCACTCAACGGCTTCCTCAGCTACGTGCAGTCGCGGGGCCTGGAACTGAAACCTGGGAGCGGCGGCGCGGGGGACGCCTTCGGGGCGACGGCGATGCAGGCCAGGGGGTCGTGGTCCCACCCCGCAGCGCTGGGCGGGAGCGGCAGCGGGGCCAGGGGCACCTCGTCCCCGCCCGACCTGGCCTCGTCCCCGCGATGCCCGCAGGAGCTGCCGAGCCTGGCGGAGGCTGTGTACAGCATCTACCGCGAGCGCTCGGGTGTGGCCGGCCGTCGCTGGGCAGCCGCCGCCAGCAGCAGCAGCAGCTTGGCGCCCTGCAGCCCACCCGAGAGCTGGGGGCGCCAAAGCACCGCCAGCTCCATCGTGGGCTCCTCGCTCAGCGCCTTCGCGCTTGTACCCTTGCAAGGGGACCGTTTTGGGGAAGGGGACACAGAGGGTGCAAGCTGCAGCTGGCAGAGGTCTCCTGGGGAACGCGGCTCCCGAGAGATCCCGCGGGGCGAGCTTGACCTGAGCTTAACCGACCTCCGCGGTGACCAGGACGGTGCGCGCTGGGCGCCCAGAGAGCTGGAGGAAGACGGCGCGACAGCGGCGGCGCTCACCGCCAGGGGGCAGGGCGGCCGCCTGCCCAGGACCGGCAGGTACGCGGCCCTGCGGCGCCGCAGCACTAGCGGGCTCCCGGACTACGTGGCGCCGCCTTCCCCTGAGCCCCAGCCCTTCTCGCGCAGCACGGACCTGGACTCGAACCTGGCCAGAGCTGCCTCCCCCTCACCTCCTCAGCGACTGGAGGACTCGCCCCCTGCCCGGCTGGACTCGCCAAGCTCCCAGCCCGATGACCCTTCCTGCAGCAATAAGGGCTACACCCCCCTGCAAGAGGCCGGTACCTCCTTGGAGTCGGTTGTGGACGCAGTAGCCGGTAAAAGTCAAGACTGTGAGGTCGCTGCTCCCGTGGGTGCGGAGGAGCAGAGTCCCTCAGAAGATCCCAGCCAAGAACCACTCACAGCCCAGTCACCTCAGCCGTTGCAGAAGCAGTTTACGAACAAGGAGAAACTCTTAATGATTTCCCGGTCTCACGCCCTAGGGGTAGAGGATGGAGAACTGGAAAGTACTGGCATTTAGGGAAAAGGAGCGAGGGGGAAAAGAGTGATTCACTTGAATCAGTGAATTTAACAGTTCCCTCTTTCCTTGTGGACTTAAAGGAGGAAATCATCCATTACCCAAAGAGCTGCAGAATGTGATCCTTGAATTGTGATCACGAGATTCCTGTAGATAGCTCCAAGCAATTTTTGTTTTTTTTTACAAAAGGCAAACTAGTCTTTTATGTCCGATGGTGATTGTATGTTTCATGAAAACCAAATGTATTAAAAGGTCAGCAATCTAGTTCATTAGATAAAATGCTCTTAATTTTCTTAGGATCAAAATAATATATTTTTGACAGTAACTGTGCACTTTACTCCACCTTTTTGGGGTGGATTCCTAATTTCCCTAGCCCTTGTACTCTGCCGCTGGATTTTTAATTTTTCCCCATAGCTGCTTGTGAATGACAAGCCTTTTTTCTCCTATGCTTTTGCAAAGCGTAGAAAGATGTCTCAGTTCTCTCAGAACTGCTATTACTAAATGAAGTCAAAGCCAAAAGCATGAATATGTCAGGAAAGAGCACTTTCCTTGCCCACCCCACTCTGCTCATCCAATTGCTGAAAGGCCTCTTTATTTTTTAAAAGGGTATTTACATTTTGCTACCAGGGTAGCTAATAGAGACAGGAGGGGGCCAATATCTAGGTGGACCATTACATTCCTAAGTTCACTATATAAAGTACATGATACTTTATTGAGTATTATCACGCCTGTACTGAAAATAGCATTAATGTTAAAAATCTTTTTAATAAAAGAAGTTTCCAAACCAACAGTTAAACATAATATCGCCTCATTTTGCCTTGGAACTAATGCTTCTAACACACCTGAAACATCAGTTCATCTGGTAAATCTAAAATCTTTTGCTATGACCCTGCTGATTATAGTCATTGTCCCCAAAATGCTCAGTGCCATCATCAATCAATTTCCAGTATATTTTTAACTTTTAAATATTGGGTAGTATTGTTCATTTGAGCCTGTCTCTTTCAAATAGAATGAAACATTAAATAAATAGTAATTTTCTGTAATACTTCTAGTTTACCTCAAAGTATTAATTTACAGAGCTCCAGGCTTAAATATTCCCTTTTCATCCTCTTGAAGTTGACTATTTACTTTTCCATTTTAAGTTCATGATCTTGAATCCATGGCCTACACAGTCTAAAAAGTGATGTTCTAATAATTTGGTAGATTGCTTACACTTGATTTTATTAGAAGTCAGTGAGTTAATTTTCAAGAACAGTAGACAAATAATGTACCATTCTTATGCCCTCTTTGTAGGTATATTGGGACTGGTATTACTTTCTGACATTTGGATACAAGTTCTGCAGTTGCACACAGCGAAGGCTGTCATTGCAGGAAGTGAAAAACTGATTTTTAAGGGAAAATCCAGTAAAAAAAATGTGATCATGTTGGTCCCCAAGGGTAAAGCAGTGGGTCCAGCTCAAAGAGTGTGGATTTAGGAATGAGACTAGACCCCATTAGCTATGTAGCCTTGAACAAGTCACAAATGCTGAGTCTCAGCCCATCTATCCTATAAAATGGAAACAAAGCTATGCAGTGAGGCACAAAAAGTTGTATGTGCAGAACTGAGTGGAGTATTTGGCTCAGGATATATACTCATATATGCTGGTTATTGTAATTATTACCATTGTAATATGTTGTCTGAATTCATGCTGTAGAAGGGTGGGCCTACCCTCAATTTGAGCTAAAGAAAGCCTTGGCTAAAATCTGAAATATCTACTTATCTCCATAACTTTGGCAAATGACTTAATCCCCCTGGGACTCTGGTGGATGATATAATCTCTATAATTGCCTTCAACTCTGAAAGCTTTACCTAATTTCAGGGTATATGTTTTGTCCCTGACATAATTATCATATTTGTACACACACAACTTTGAAAAGTGAATAACTTCATAAACTACCACTGAGTGTAACAATATACTGTATAATCAATTTAAAAAGGATCTACTTTATTCCCAGATTGGATCTGCAGTAAGCTAATAATTTACTTTAAAGCTGTGGATTAATTAAATTGGCTCTTCTATATAACAAAAGAAAGTTTCCGCTAGTAAGAGTGACAAGCTAGTGTAATCATATTTCCAAGTGGTGTAAAATTTCAACAGTCTCAATTGTTTTATCACCCTTACAAAAAAGTCCAGATTTCCTTATGTTTGTTTGTTTTTTCTCTATTACCTTGCATACTGGATAATTTATATACTGTATGCATGAATTGTTTAAAAGGGAAAACAGGTTCCAGTGCTTTAAAATGCTGTTGCCAGTTTTCAGAAAATGCACTGTTAAGTTATTTAGCAATAATAAAGCCACTACCTCTTTAATTAAAAAGGGGTAGGCAGAATAATATCTATCCCTCAGAAACTTTAGGAAATCCAGTCCAACCAATTGCCTAGACTTAATCATACTGATTGCCTAGTTAATTTAATCACATTAAATAAAACTTCTAGCTCACATTGATCTCATGGACACAGGCCTTCAGCAAACTAATTTAGCTCAGTGTCAAGTCATAGCTACCTTAACCATTGAGCAATTTAACTGGATTTTGTTGTTGTTCCTGGAGATAAAAAAAAATCTGTATGAGCCCAATTTTCCAGATCTTGGGAAGCTGGACCCTCATCAGACCTCAGAAGGAACCTTCTGCAACTTTGACCAGAGAAATTCACAATCTCCCCTTTCTTATGAGAAAAGGTCTCCTGCAATAATAATGCTAATTTTTTTCTCACCATTTACCATGGGCCAAGGTCTGTTCTGAATGCTTTACACATATTATCTCAATTACTCACATCAACTCTATGAAAGTAAGATTATTATCCCCATTTTAAAGAGAAAGACATTGAGGTCAGAATGACGTAGTACGTGTCCAGGTTACACAGCTGCAGAACGGTAGAACCAGAAATTAGACAGGATTGAGAATTATCTGCACCTGTTGGCAGATGCTGAGCTGAAGTTGGCATTTCTGGAGATCCTCAAAGTATTTTCTGCATTTTTAGCTTCCTTCTAGACCCTTTTCCAGAAACTACTCTTGGACATACCCAGAAAAGTGTTAGAATGCACAGCCAGCTGAAAAGCTGGGGTTTGTATTTATGTCTTCAGACTGGCATAAACAAGGGTGTTTTTTCTACGTGACTTGGCAGGGTTTGTTGTACCAAATCAATAGGAATGTTTTGAAGGGATGTTAGAAATTATGGATCCCCTCCCACCACTCATAATTTATAAATGAGATTGCTAAAAATTAGAAAGGTAGTATAAATGGTTTAAAGGCAAAGAGCAATGGCAGGACTAGAATATTAAAAGAATTATAATAATTGGCATCTGCATGACCCCCCCC
>PVKE010026085.1:0-22566 GCA_004027555.1 Craseonycteris thonglongyai | reverse complement strand
TGGGGCTGTGCTATTTTTACTCAACAATTTCATTACAAAAAAATAACCAGAATGTGTATATGTTCTCATTTTTTGTGAATAGATGCATAGTAGTGGAATTTCTGAGTTGTGTAGTAAATGCATGTTTGATTTTTAAAGAAAATGCAAAAATTGTTTATCCAAAGTAATTGGATGATTTTACATTTCACCAGCACTGTATTCCAATTTTTGTTGTTGTTGTTTATTATAAGCAGGTTTTGCTTTGTTTTTTTAATTGTGTATTTGGTATCTTCTCATATTTCTATATAGTAACTCCTCATTTAACATAGGTTCCTGGAACTGTTGTGAAACAACATATAACAAAACCTATTTCACCACAGATTAATTAACATAAATAAGAATCAAGTTCCTATGGTACCTCATAAACATTATAACAAAATGACGTTAATTCGAGGGCCTGCTGTTCTTGTTTTCTATTGCTGTGTAATGAATTACCACATGCCAAGCAGCTTAAAATAATATACATTTTTTCTTAGTTTCTGTTGGTCAAGAGTTTGAATTCAAGTTAACTTGAGTCCACTGTTGAGGGTCTCACTGGATGAAATCAAAGATTTCAATGGGAGAGTGATCTCACTAGAGTCTTGAGGTCCTCTTCTAAGCTAACTGGTTGCTAGGAAAATTTAATTCTTTGAAGTTGTAAGACTGAGGTTTCCATTTTCTTTCTGGCTGTCAGAATGGGGATTACTCAGTTTCTAGGGAATACCTTTGAGGAGTTCTTATCATATGGCCCTTCCAGAAGCAGTTAACAACATGAATGTTTGGATTATTTTTAGTAAATTAAACAAAAAATAAATATTTTTTATCCTTACAGTTCCTGTGGGTTTGACATTCAGCTGCAACCTTGCTGGGTGAGGTCACCGTAGGATCTCTCATTGGGTTGAGAGATCCTTTAGCATATTAGCTGGGACTGTGGTTTTTTAAAGACTTGACTGGCAAGAATGTGCTCTTTCAAGGTAATTCACTCACATGGCTGGAAAGTTGGACTGCTAGTTTGTGGAGACTTCAGTCCTGCTGCACAAGGGCCTCTCCATAGGTTGCTTGAGTGTCTTCAACAACATGTCAATTAGCTTTCCCCAAAGTGAGTGATCCAATAGAGGAAAAGAAAAAGCCAAGCAGAAACTATTGAAAATTTATATAGCAGCAATTCTTCCACATTCTATTAGAGATAAGTCACACAGTTTCACCCAGATTGAAGGGAGGGGAATTGGACTCTATCTTTTGAAGGGAGGAATGTCAAGAATTTGTAGATATACTTAATTTATGTTATTATTTTTAAGGTAGACATTATTTTCCTTTTATTTTTTAAATATTTTTATTAAAATGTAGCTAACATACAATATTATGTTAGCTTCAGATATACATTATAGTTATTCAACATTTATATACCTAAAGAAGTGGTCACCATAATAAGTCCAGCAACTATCTGGCACCATACAATGCTAGCGCAATATTATTGACTATATTCTCTGTGCTGTACATTACATCTCTATGACTTACTTGTTTTATATCTGGAAATTTGAGCCTCTTATTTCCCTTCATCATCCTCCTTTTTTAAATTTTCTTTCTTTTTTTTTTATTGTTAAATTTATTGAGATGACATTGGTTATAACATTGTTTCCAAGTGTAGAACCCTGCATTACATTGTCTATGGATTGTATTATGTGCTCACCACTCAGAATCAGTTCCCTTTTTAAAATATTCAATTACAGTTGACATTTAATATTATTCTATATTAAGTTCAGGTGTATGGCATAGTGAATAGACATTTATATAATTTAAGAATACCCCTGAATAGTCTAGTACCCACCTGGCACTGTACATAGTTATTATCATATTATTGATTATATTCCCTGCACTTTATTTTATACTCCCATGACTATTTTTTAACTACCAATTTGCACTTCTTAATCCCTTCACCTTTTTCACTATGTCCCCCAACCCCTTCCCCCACTATTGTCCTATTAAATCTAGTACCCATCTCACACCATGTGTAGTTCTTACATTGAATATATTCCTTATGCTATACCCCACATCTCCATAACTACTGTGTAACAACCAATTTGTACTTCTTAATTCTTTCCTCCTTTTTACTCCCATGCCTCCTCACATCTGGCAACCATCAAATGTTCTGTGTATCTGTGAGTTTTGCTTTTTTGTTTATTTTGTTTGTAGATTTCACATATACGTGAAATCACGTTGCATCTGTCTTTCTCTGTCTGACATACTCCACTCAGCACAATACCCTCCAGGTCCATCCATGACACTACAGATGGCAAGAACCCATTCCCTTTCATGGCCAACCAATATTCCATTGTTTATATGTACCACATCCTCTTTGTCCTGTCATCTGGTTGCTCCAGGTGTGTCCCTTGTGTGAATTGTGTGTGCCCTCCAATTGTAGTTGAGCTTTGGTTGCTGATTGCACATAAAAGGGAGGGATTGACCCTTGAGCTGATTGATTGTGAAGACTGGCTGTGACTGCAGTGGAGGAGCTATTGTGCAGGGCTGACTCTGTGGCACAGGATTTGCTTTAATGAGGCTATGGTACCTGATCAGTCTGCCTTTTGGGTATACCATCCTTGGAGGTTCTGGGTGATGCTCCAGCTTAATCTGCAGCTGGCCACCAGTCATACTGGTTTTGGGACCTCCTGGGAGAGGCCCTGCCCAAGGCCACCTGGAATGGGCCAGGAAGAAGTCTACGGATTTCTTCCACCCATGCTGTGCTTGGAGATGCCTGGACAGTCCCAGCTGAGAATCAAGGCAATTGCCAATAAGGCTGGCTTGTGGCTGCTCAGCAAGAGGTATGTGACACACTAAAACTAGATGCTACTTGTTTGGGTTTTGTGAACCTTTGAGAGATTTTAGGACAGTCTGCAGCATGATCCAAGACAGGCCATTAGTAAAGAAAAGCCACTGGAAGCACTCTGGGTGAGTCTACAAGTTGGGTGAGGTGGGGTCTCAGGGAACCAACCACCAAAGTGGAGCTCAACAAAGAAACAGTACGTTCTCCTGTCATCTGCCTGAGAGAAAGTGTTCACTTCAGTCCTCATCCTGAAGCCAAACAACTCCATTTCTCCCCTTAGCCACCTTTTGAACTGCTGCCCCAGTGCTGGAGCTCAGAGTGAGTCCATCAGTGAGTAAGTCCCTGTACAGGCCCTGTAGGAGGACTGCCTAGGACTCTAACCACCCTCCATCTCATTCAGCTACGATCGCCACACTAGTTTTCACACCCAGAAGTTATGGAGACTTCTCTTCCTGTCACTGGAACACTAGGCTGGGGAATCTGGTGTGGGGTTTAAACACCTTGCTCCTCCATGGGGGACCTCTGCAGCTGAGATATTCCTCTTAATTTTTAATGGCTAAACATGATGTAGGACCAGCAGGCTCTGTATCTTTGCCCCTTCAACCAATCTCAAGGTGGCTACTTCTCTATGTCCTAATGTGTAGACTTCAGTTTAGCTAGGCTTAATGCAGTTCTCAAGGATGGTTATTCTGTAGTTTAGTTGTAATTTTGATGTGGTCATAAGAGGAGGCAATACAGCATTTATCTACTCTGCCATCTTGACCAGAAAATCTGGTTGTTTTGATTTTCAAGGACAGCAGAAGAATCTCACTTTGAATCTTGCTTTTAAGGAAGACCTTAACCGACTTTTAAAGGGCTTACTTGATTAGGCGAAGCCCACCTAGGATAATCTCACTATTGATTAACTGAAAATCAACTAAATAGGGATCTTAGTTACATTTGCAAAATCCTTTCCCCTGTACCACATTGTTCAATCTAATCATGGGAGTGAAATCCCATTCTCATGTATTTTCCATACTCAAAGGAAGGGTATATATAGCACATATACACTAAGAGCAGGAATTTGGGAAGCCATCTTGGAATTCTGCCTACCACTGTTTTTTTAATGACTGATGATGTTGAGCATATTTTATTAGCCATTTTTATGTCTTTTTTATAGTTTTATTGGATTGTTTTCTTTGATAATGTTATAGAAGGTTATGTATTTTGGGTACCAGTCCTTCATCAGCTATATGGTTTGCAAATACTTTCTCCCAGCCTGTAGCTTGTTGTATTTTTATTTTTCTTAATGGTGCCAATTTATCGTATTTTTAATGAATCAAACTTGGAGCATCATATCTGAGACCTTTGTCTAACCTGAAGTCAAAAGATTTTTCTCTTGTTTTCTCTTCTAGAATTTTACAGTTTTGCTCTTAAAATTATGTCTGTGATCCAGTTTGAGTAAATTTTTATGCAGGGAATGAAATGTGTCTGTCTGTCTGTTTGTTTTTTTGTTTGTTTGTTTAGGCATATGTATATCCAGTTGTTCCAGACACATTTATTGAATAGACTGTCATTTTCATCTCAAATTGTTTTGACATTTTTGTTAAAAATCAGTTGCCCATCTATGAAAGGATTTTCTGATGGACTCTCACCTATTCTGTTGATGTATGTGTCTATCCTTATGCAAGTACCACATTGTCTTGATTTCTATAGCTTTAAAGTTTTAGAATTAGGAGGTTTTAGTCCTACAACTTTGTTTTCCGTTTTCAAAATTACTTTGCCTATTTTAGCTCATTTGCACTTTTATATAAATTTTAGGATCAACTTTTTACTTTCTATGAAAAAGCATGATGCAATTTTTTTTTAAGATTTTTATTTTTATTGTTTTTGACAGAGACAGAGAGAGATACAGAGACAGAGATAGAGAGAAGGGGGAGGGCCCAGAACAGTCTCCATAGTTGCACATCATCAATTTTTCCACATAGTTTCATTCCACAGGTGGGCACGGGGCTGCACGGGACAAGAACTGGGCTGGGGTCTCACCCCAGTAAGAACCAAACTGGGGGCACTCCCCAGTTTGGCATATGGGTCCACATGGGCTAGGGTCAGGATTCGATTATTGGTCCTGGGGGCTGCCAAGTGAACACTTAACCCACTGTGCCATCCTGGCTTCCCCCCTGGTGCAATTTTGATAGACATTTCACTGACATTAATTTAAGCAGAATTGCTTTCTTAACAATGTTGAGTCTTCCCAACCCGTGAACATGGTATATTACTCCATTTATTTAAATCTTCTTTAATGTCTCTAAGCAATATTTTTTAGTTGTAAGTATACTACAGGTATTATACTTTTTTTTTTTAAAGAGAGAGAGAGAGAGATACAGAGACAGAGAGAGAACTGAACTGGGGGAGCTCCCAGCTCAGCATATGGTTCCACACGGGCCGGGGCTGGGATTCGATCCCCGGTTCCCAGCATTGCAAAGTGAGCACTCAACCCACTAAGCCATCCCGGCCTCCCTATACTTTTTTATTAATTATTCCTAAACAGCTTATTTTTTCTGACTATTGTGATTGGAATTGTTTACTTAATTTAATTTTCAAATATTTTCCACATTTGTCAAAATATAATTGATTTTTTTATATTTATCTTTCATGCTGAAACCTTAATTAACTTGTGTTTTATTTTTAAAATTATTTCATAGATTTCCTTAGGATATTTAACATACAGGATTATGTCACCTAAGAATAAAGATAGTTTTAATTATTCCTATCTTATTGTAATGGCTTCATTGTCTTTTACTTGACTTATTGCAATGGTTAGAACCTCCAGTACAATGTTAAGAAGCCTTGTAAAGAACAAACTTGATAACTTTTGGCATAGTTTCAAGATAAAACTTGAATCATGCCTGCTGTGTATATCTGCTTCTTAGATGTAAATGTTTCTTCTAAATAGTTGTTCTAAGAATTATCTTTTGTCTGAGACCTATCTTCTCCTTGTTTTCTTCTTAAGAATTATGATGCATTTAATTTTTGTATAAACAATTTAATATGCATGATTTAGAGGGATAGTGGAGTATTCCATTTAAGTGTTTACCAAGATCCCAGTGACTTCTAATCCATGGAGAGAGATCTTCATTGTTTTTTTGTCTATGATGTTACCAACTCTTTTAGACATGTTTTGGTATACTATCTATTGCAAATTATACTTAATTATGGTATATTTTTCTTTCAAATGCCTTCCTCTTCTCCCCTCTTCCCAAAGAGAAAAATGGGAGGCATATTGGCTTGAAAGTCAGAAGATTTAGTTGATAGTTAGCTGTTTGATTCTTAGCAAATCTATAAACTTCTCTGAATATTTTTTAAATGTGTTTAGTAAGATGGTTGAGTCTTATGATATGCAGTGATGCCTTGGAATTCAAACTTAATTCGTCCCAAAACCCTGTTCAAGTTCCCAAATGTTCGAGTTCAAAGACAAGTTTTCTCCATTTAAATAATAGAAACAAGATTCATCAGTTTCTGGGTGCTATGAACTTGAATTTTCAAAATGATTTTAACAGTAAATACACTGGATTTAAAGCAAAATATTAATTATATTAATTTTAAGGTAAAATATCAATAAATAATATTTAAATAAAAAATAATGATGATGACACATGTGGATGCTTTGAAAGAGGAAGAAGAGTCATCTTCCACAATAACTTCAGGTGTCTGCATTCTCTGTCTTTTAATGCCCTTTTCTTTGGTACCACTTGTAGAGGACTTGGGGCCATTGGTTGTGTTTGCTTTTGAGAACCAACATTCCTAAGTGGTCTGATGTTGGAGACCTTTTTGCACTTTTCTGAAATGATCAGTAATATTATCAAAAAACTTACACACCTGTCAACTAGGGCTTTATTGGGGTGCCACTTCTCAAGAGCTGCCTGGGTTTTTGACCACAAGCTAAGAAGGTCCTTGATTTCACCAGAGGGAATGGTTCCAGGGTTTCTCTCTCCCTCCCACATGAACAACAAGTGGGTGTTCGGATAAAGGTACGGGCCATACAGTCGATACGTCCCACACGAACAATGTGTTGGCATTCGGTTCCCAAATCAGTGTTTGGATTCTGAGGCAAAATTTGCTTGATTTTTTTAGTTCGGATTCCAAGTTGTTCAAGTTTTGGGGTGTTCGGATTCCAAGGTATCACTGTGAACATAAATAATATTATGTGTTTTAATATTTTATGGGTTGAGGACACACTATGCTTCTTAAACAATCTAAATAAAATTAACCTTACGGTACTTTAAATATTTTTTAAATTTGAACAGTTTTTAAAAGATTTATTTATTTTGAGACAAGGTGAGAGAGAGAGAGAGAAAGAAAAAGAAAGAAAGAAAGGGGAGGATGCCCAAAGCAGTCTCCATAGTTGTACATTTTTAGTTGTGACATGGTTCCATTCCACAAAGGTGGATATGGGGCTATGTGGGGTGGCCTCCTGCGTGGGAGCCAAGAACCTTTGCCATCAAGCCATCCTGGTGGTTACCAGTTGTACTGCAGTTCAGCATGTGCAGTTTGCACAGGCTGGGACTGGGAATCAAACTCCGAACCTCGTGATTGCAAGGCAGGCTCTTAACCACTGATCTATCTCAACATCTCTCTAAAATTAAAATTTGTTTTCCAATCCCGTGTTAGGAAATTGAAAAGATTTCCTATGTTAAAGACACCTATGTTAAAACAAAAATTATTCTCAAACAATGTCATCAATAAGGCAGAACTTAGGAATTAACATTAGGCTTTTTGAAGAATTGCATATTCCAAAGCTCATACATATTTTCTTATTTCTATTAAGACATAATGTAAACTATATTGCAGTTATCTTCAGGAAAGTCACTAAAATTATTTTCCTTACTGGGATTTTGTAGCATCAGTAATATAGAATTTTATTTTAATTGTATTGTGTTTGGCCTAACATGAATTAACCCTTGTACTTAATGGTGTGATAATACATGCCATAAAGTTTTCTGCTAGTCTACCATTTACTTATTCTTCTTATACTAAATACATTATCATAATAATGATTAATCTGAATATGGTACATGATTGCATTTCATCCCTGATTCAGATTGACCTTTCAACTGAAGATAGTGCACTGTCTCATTTATTAAACGTGGAAGTATTGAGGCTGACTTATTTTCATGGGGGTGGGGAGTCAGTGAGGCAAAGCACAGTATAGCAGCATCAGCTTATAGTGTTTAGCAGTAGCTCAGCTTTTTCAAAGCCTCTTTTTTTCAAGAGATGCTAAAAGGGTGTTCAAAAAAGATGAAAGCTACATGATTAAAATGAGGCATGCTATAATGTTTAACTGGCAGTTTATGCTACATAGTCTATATACTCTGGTCTAATCATCTTGTATTGTGTCTGAATAGTTTACTGTGTTTGAAAGTTTCTTGGCCAGAAAGGACCTTGTAAAATTAGTTCTTATTAGAAAAAGTATGGATGGCTGCAAAATTAGGAGACAGGCTGATTTTAGTTCTGTCAAATGACATAAATAATCAGGAGTGTTTGGTCTAATTTGGAGGGATAAAATCCAGTGGTATTTGTATTTAGAATTCCCTAATAGCTAGAATTCCCATGAAACTAACATTTTACTTCTTTCTGTAGATTTGCCCCTGAATCCATGTTTTAAGAAAATCTAATGTGTGTACAGTATTTTCCGGCGTATAAGACAACCGGGCGTATAAGACGACCCCCTAATTTTACAGTTAAAGCATAGATTTAGGCCTATATTTGCTGTATAAGACTACAGCCTCGGAAGTGGGGGGGTAGCCTTATACAGCGAATATAGGCCTAAACCTATGTTTTAACTGTAAAATTAGGGGGTCGTCTTATACGCCCGGTCATCTTATACGCCGGAAAATATGGTATGTGTGTGTACCTAAGAATTCAAAGTTGACATATGACAGATAAAATGGTAAATATAATACTTTGAGATAACCCAATTAAGTAAGGATATATAAGATGATTGCCCAGTATATCAAGATGCAAGATTTGAAGGCATAATACCTTAGGAGCCAGAGACAAAAATCTTAACTATTTTCTTTTCACCCAATGGTTGGACAGTTTTTTTGTTTTTGTTTTTGTTTTGTTTTGTTTTGCTAGTTTTAATAATTCTTTTTTTCTATTGGTACCGCCTGTGGTCTCCATTTCCTAAATGAGAAAGGTTATGGTTATTATATTTATAGCTCATCACACGGTGTAGAGACATTATACTAGGCCAGTGTTTTGGTGTTTATGTATAAGATTTATTCAGCTTCTTCCTTATTCATTTTTGCTTTCATTTGTAAAGTTAAACATTTGATATTTCTTAATTTACCAGTTATTAAGGCTGTGTACTGCTGCTTGAGTGTTATTTATAGGGTAAAAGAAAAAACATGAACATACCTAAATACACTGTTTTGGTGAAAGGATCAGGATAGTTCTCTTAAGGTTCTATAAATTTTTAATTCTGAATCTCAAACCTTGCTTGATCATTTCTGTAAAATTCTGTTTTGGCATGCTAATAATGGGTTAGCTCCAGAAGTGCAGTTTTGCTAGGTGTGATTTCTTAAACCATTTGTGTGAATGATATTGAATCTGTTAGCTCAAGGGGCTTGTGAAAGTAGTCTAGAAATAATTACAGGAGAAAGGATCTTGTGATCTTAAATAAAAATGCTTGCCTCTTCACATGAGAGAACAATACCACTGTCACCTCTGATCTCAAAAGAAAATAAACAAAAATAAATAAATATACAAGTGTTCCAAGATACTTTATTTGTTCTTTGCTTTTATCTGTTTTCAGCTGAAGATGTGTAGTTTTCCTGTGCCGAACTCTATTGAACAGGAAAAATTTTCCTTGACCTATAAATTGCAAGCATGTGTTACCTCCAGTTAATTTTTATAAGCAGGTGAATGGAAATGTAGTAGCTTGTATAGTTTGGCAGTTTGAAAAACAAATTATCTTCGAGTAGATCAACTTTTGAAATTAGGGAAGCAACATGTGATCTCAAAATACATGTAGTAACACCTGCTGAGTATCAGGTGTTTAAAACTTGATCATAAAAATTTATTCCAACCTAAAATCTAAAGTTGCTGACCGAGCAGGAACCTGAAAACAAAATTTGGCTAAAGTGGTGTATTTTTTTGTTCTATAATCTAAGAGATTCAGAAGTAAGAGGTTTAAGGTTCTGGATATAATTTTATGGATAATTTTTAAAATAAACATAGGATAGGTAGGACATTTACTCGTGCTACGGGCTAGTGTCCCTGCAAAATAAAAGAGAAAGCAAGAAGTAAAAGGAGGGAGTGATGGGAGAATCTTGAGTATGAATGGGGATGGCTGCTTCATCATAAGCTTATAGGATGGATACATACATATTTAATTAGCAAATATGGCATATGCTTAGACCCAAGCCTGTCATGCTGGTGAGTGTTAATGCCTACACTGGTTTTTATGTTTCTTATCTTAGGATCTATTTCTGTTGCTACACATCTTGTTGGTATGAGGAAGATGCCAGATAGCACGGTTATACCTTTTAAACCCTAAGAAATAATTTTGAGAGATGAGGAGTGTTTATTTAAAGCAGTTGCCGTTAATTTTATCTTGGCCACTTCAGAATCATTAGAAGTAGGCTAGAGTCCTCTTAAGTACATTTTATCTTCAGGGCTCTATTTTTATTTCAGTCATCTTTTCTAGTTTATTGGCATTCTGTCAGCAGTCCTTGCCCCTGTGTGATGCACTAGGAGACAAGATTTTCCTTTTTCCTTTCTACCTTGTTCTAATGCTTAATCTCTCCCCCACACCTCCTCACCCAGTGAAGGTGGCAAGAGGAAATCTGGTCAATAAATATTTCTTAAAATGTTAAACAGCAAGCTTTGGTGTCTCTCAAGCGGCCATAAAGGGATAATGGGTCTACAGCAACCCAGAGAAATGTTTAAGGGGGGAATGCTCAGACCCTCAGGGAGAAGCAGAGGAGGCAAAGAATTTGAAGACAAGGCCTCTGGATGCCCTTGATGCTTGGAGGTGATCCTAAGCTATACATTATTCAGGACCATTGTCCAAGCAGGATTACGTATTGCACCACCCAGGAACATGGGGGGACACTGGGTTAGAGACAGGGTTGCTCACGCCTACCAGCTTAGAGCTACAGGTGTCTTCACACATCGCTGGTTGTGAGACGTATGTGGCCCTGTTCTCAGTTAACCTTTGTGTCTGTAACTGGAGCAGTGTCTCAGATGCCTGCAAACAATTATGGTATTTCAGCAGGTTACCTGGTGTGAAGCTCTTCTGGACCAGCCTTTCCACAGGGCAACCTGCTGGCTTTTATTTTCCTGCCCTGCTGCGGGTCGGCTCTGACATCTCAAGGGTGGTTTTGCAGAGTGTGAATTTTAATGTGATAAGCATGTGTGTTTTTCATGAAGTGTTGGCGCTTATGTATTAACATGGTTATTTTATAAATTGGGCTGACATTTCCATTGTTTCCTCCCTGTATTCTCTTGCTTTGTTGCATGCTTTAATAGTTTTTATAAAGTTTATTGCCCCCTGATGCTCAATATCTTCGTATTCTGCGTGTTGTTCTTTACATCCTGCTGTGGTACAGTTTAATGAATTATTTTTCAATGAGAATGATATGATTTTTATAGCCTGCCCACAGAGATAGTGACTTTAATATAGTATTTGATTCTGTACCTTTGTGCATTTTTTTTTTTTGCCTGTACATGTCACTATTACTGGTGTCTGATTGCCACAGACATTGGCTATCTAAGCTCAATGACATGTATGTAACGGTCTCTTTTATTGCATGTTTAATTCTTTATCTCTTCTAATCTTCTCCCTGGATCTCTCTCTTCAATTCCATTTCAGACAGTTTGGCTTTTATGCCAACATCTGTACATTTGCTTGCATTGAAATTCCAAGAATAACATCTTTGCTGCTGGTGGTCTCTCTTGCTCAGTAATTGGATCCACACATTCCTAGGATGTGTTATGTGAGGCAATTTAGCAACTTCAGTTTTTGTCAACCTAGAACTTATTTGAAACTGTAGAAAAGAGTTCAGTTTATTTTGTGGGCACTTCTCCTGCTTTCTTCTCATCGTCCCTAGTCTTATATCAGAACTTTTTCCCTTTTTTGATTGAATTGTAGAAATTCTCATTTCTATTTCCAGAAATGTAGCTAATATTTAAGCACCACCACTTCTTTATCCTATTTCTTTCAGTTTAGTCTTCTTCCCTGTATGTGTTCTCTGCATACATTACTGTCACCTCTTTTACTCCCTGCCACCACACATCATATTTCTCCAGTATTAGGCTTAATGCAATTAATGTAGGTATTTAGGACAGGGGATGTCTCAAACTTGGAGCACTCAATAGAAAAAAAATTTTAAAGTCCCACCATAGAAGGCAACACCTTGATATTTACTGTGCAAGATCTTATCTGTGGTTTAAAAACAAAAATTTCCAGGTACATTAGATAAAATACATTTAAGTGAAATAATAGAGTATACAACTTGCCATTAGTTAAGCAGCAATGTGATCTAATTTTCTCACAGTAAGACGAGTCTGTGGGTAGGTAGTTGCAGATACTGCTTAGCTCGACAAGATCAACCAAGACACAGATTCCTTTTTCTGTTCTACCATTGCCTCAATGCATTGCCTTTTTCACTCGGGACTTGTCATGTCGTGGTGGGAAAATGGTCATTGCAGCGCCAAGCATTGGTCCTTATACAACAGCTTTTGAAGTAATGTGAAAAAGTGTGAAATATTTCCCAGAAACATCATAGGGGAATTAATTTCCTTTACGTTTTACTGGGCAAAACTGGGTCATATTTTATACTTAGAGGATCACAGATATGGGATCACAAATATGGGAGGATTGGCTTAAAGCCAATTATTATTCCTAGAAACGGGCACATACTTGTACAGAAAAAGCAGGAGGTTCTTTGCAGAGGAGAGGATAGAGCAAAAAAATGTGGTTCCTTTTGGACAGACAGCATGTATGTTTACTTAACCAGAGGTTGAAAGCTGTTGAATTAAAAAAATGAGAAATATAGGGCCTGTGCACAACTGCACTGTAATTCTCAATATAAGTTGTGAATCTGGAATTTCTTTCTTTATTTTAGAGTCATCAAGTTCCATGTGTAAAACTTACTCTGTATTCTTATAGTATACATTGTATTTGCAATCAGTTGCCTTACTACTAGGCAAATGTTTCTTAACAACACAGTGACATTCATATTTTCACATTTTGAGAATATCTGATAACAGTTCTGGTATAACCAGTGCTGTGCTTTTAATTGGGTTCCATTTGCTGCACCCTCCAAGCCAGAAGACTGTATTTCCTATATTCCCTATGAAAGCAGAAGCCATGTCTCATTTGTTCCTAATCATTTCCTTAGTGCCATCTGAGTCCCTGGAATAAAGTGGGTGATCAATACATACTTACTGAATAAACAGACCTCAGGCATATGGGAATGACATTTTGAACTCATGTTACTTGCTCATATAATAAAATGCTGGTATAATAAAATGCTATAGGCTAGGGTGAAACTTAACATGTGAATCAAATAATAAAGCAACTTTATTTGCTGGCTTATAGCTCCCTGCACAATTAAAAGGATTTAATTGCATGTAGTTTCATCAGATACATTTCATAAGTCAATCAGCAACTCATTTCTACTTCCCTGGACCCGTTGTAAGACCAATGCATTGCACAGTTTGTGCCATTTAAAAATACCAGAAGGAGAGAAGGAAAACACAGGTTTAATGTTATTGCTGTTGTACACTGCAGGGTCAAAGGTCTTCCTGCCTCCCACTTTTCCTCAGTACACAAGTGGGAAAAAGGCGGTGCTTTTTTTTTTAATTTTTTTATTATTGTTTTTGACAGAGAGAGAGAGAGATACAGAGACAGAGAGAGAACTGAACTGGGGGAGCTCCCAGTTCAGCACATGGGTCCACATGGGCAGGGGCCAGGATTTGATCCTCGGTCCCCAGCGTTGCAAAGTGAGCACTTAACCCACTGAGCCATCCCGGCTTCCCCTAGGGAAGTGCTTGGAGTGAAGGGCAATGGTCAATAGTGAAAGGAGCAGGGAAGAATTTGCTTGCAAACTCTGATGTGCCCCATCTCCTTTCCTTCTCCGTTGGTCAGGTAGTTAAAGGAAGCGCTAATGGGAAGAGATGTGGCAAAGGAGTATGTTCCAGAATATTGACATTTCCCCAAGATAATAACTAATTTTCTCTAGAAGAAAATACTTCAAACTGAAATAAATGTAAACTTTTCCTTGAGCTTATGCAAAACTCTCTTCTAAACTTAAATATTTTATGAAATGAAAGTTGCCCTAAAAGATATTAACCAAATGTGAGTGGCAAGGGCATGCATCTGGTTTCCAGGGCATAAACATCAAATTGTCATTTGTACTGGTTTTCAGATACAATTAAAAAATTGATCTGAAATGTTAGGGTCATAGGTATTATGAAAGCTTTTTATTGTAATCCTAGACAAAACTTTATTATGCCATAAAGAAGTAAGGAATCATTAGTGAAAATCCTAGTTGACAGGAAAATAAAGTCAATTCCACTTAAAGCTGAAAGGTGTCCTAGGTCAAGAGATCCTTATATGTACCTCTTACTTAGAGTGCGTGGATAGCCCATGGAAGAAAGTAGATTGATATTCTTGAAGTTAACTTCCTTCTCTTGTGTTCACAAAACCGGGGTTAGCTGGGTGGAAGGATATGGAATTAAGCTTTTATTACTCTGGCTGGAGCATATAAGCAGCCCAAGGATGAATGTGCAGTTCCAGAGACCAGCTTCCCTCTGCTGAGACCACAAAATTTTTTCCCTTAGTTTTCAGCTAAGTACTTAAATAAGAGTATCTTGAATGACACTGTTTCTTGGAATCTCATTTTCTTCTTCACTAGTCACTCTCAGTTGCTAGAAATTATCATCCTCTCATCTACATGGAATGACTATGGGGTACCTAGAACTGTTGATTCAGGGTTAGGAGCATTTCAACTGTGATCTAAGCCCTCATGGAAATTAGGATCCTATTAGAAAATTTCATCAACATAAATTTTCAGTTTATAAAACTAGTCTAGGGCATTCCTTCAAGGAAAACAAAATTGTATAAATAGAGATTAGGTTCCTAGCTGAGTGCACAGAGCCTGTATACCCATAATGGAACCCAGTAATAAAAATGACCGTCCTTCCATGCCTTATAGGTCCTGGTAGAAGGCTTCCTTGTGGACTTTAGACAGGAGAGAGTACCACTGTCCTTCTGCTGGGCATCATTCTAAAATGGGTCACAATTGTGTGGAATACATACCTTTCTATCAACATTGCTGATGCCTCTTCAGCTGCTAGTCAAGGCTCCTGAGGACCACAAGTACCCAATAGTCTTAAGGTTGTCCTACACCCATCAACCTAAGTCTACCATTTGGGTAAAAAATGGGTAAGATAATCTCCTTGCTTTGAAAGAGGTCTATGTTTAAAACTTACATTTTTGTCCACATTTTTAAAATTCTGGTTTTCTTAGTACAGCTCAATTCCTCTAGTGGTTAAGGGAAAAGCAAACTGGTGGTGTCACTGCACGGTGTGAATTATTAATAGTTGGTTGTTTTTTTTACCTATTTAGAAAATTCACTTTTTAAACAAGCCTGTTTGTTAAATCAGACAAATTTCTAACTGTGGATATTTGTGTTGTTCCAGTACTATAGCAAAAAGCAAGAAACGAAAGCTCAAAACATTTCTTAAAGGTTTTCAAGAAGTTCACTCAGAAATATTTATTGGCACTGTGCATTATAAATAAGAACGTTCACATCACGAGTTAAAATGTGGGCACACACATAAAAACTATAAACAAGGGATAAAGTGAAATCTAGAACAGTATGGAATATGGTGTAGGAGCTCACAGTAGGGCACGATGCTGTTCAACTGTTCATTGATGGAGGGCTGCATGAGTGAGACCTCTGGATGAGGCTGCAATGTCAGGGTTTGTCATTTGTCAACTAAACTTGGTTGAGGGTGATGGGTAGGCTGAGCGAAGAGAATAGTATAAGCAAAAGCACAGCATGGCTAGTCAGGAGCCCGTTCTCCTGGGAGGGCCTGGTTTCTCAAGAGTTCTTCCACTGCTGAGGGAGAGAGGATTGGAAATCAACACCTAAGTAAGACATACTGTGCATTTTGCATATACTTGAATTCTCTTCTCAACCCTGAACAAGCATCTTAGAGAGGAAGAAATCAAGGCTCAGCAAGATCAAGTAACGTGCCTGGAATCCCTTAGTTGGTAAATAGCAAGACCATGATAGCAATCTCGATCTCTCTGATTCTAGAGCCTGTCTTTTCATCAGTGGTGCAACCTCTTGCCTATTTTTCCCCATTGGGACTCAGTGCCAGTAGCAATAAGGGCGAGTTGTCTAGAACCACATGATTAATTTTGTGAGCATGTGCCATTTTATTCTTTTTGTTTGTTTGTTTTTTAAGACCTTCTCTGTAAAATGCAACAGAATTCTGCAAAAATGCTTTTCTTTATGTGGTAGCTTTAGTATTTCTCATAACTCCTAGAGCCCAGTGGCCATGCTAAGGTCTGGAGTTCCCCTTCACATCTGTCTCTTCCATTACACAAGAACCTTCATCTTATATCACTTTATAGCCATTGGTTTATTTGCCCTTAACTAAGGATATGGCCTGCTTTCTGTTTTGGGAATTGGTCAGGGTTATTTTGTAGGGAGAGAGGGACTCTGTTTGGTTTCACTAAAGTGTCTCTAAGTGGAATTTGATTTCCGCTCACTCCCCTTACTTCCAGTATGAGTTTCAGTCGTGCACTTCTCAAGCTTATGGTGTGTTCTCTGCCCCTCCCATGGCTCTGCACTATGTTCTTCCAAAGGTGGCTGGCCATTTGAAACTGAATACAACAAAACAAGTGTAAAACTTTGAGGAGAATTATGTTGAGGAAGGTTAGAAGTATGTTTTTAGTGATATGAAGTTTGGGGATTGACTAATGACTTTATTTAGGCTAACTATGTCTATGACTAATATTATGGTTAGGAAGATATCTCTGCACTTTAATTATTGGTAGGGATTTTTTTTTTTTTTTTTAGTTAAAAATGTAACTTTAGCGTATTTCCCTAGCCTATTTATATTGTTAAATGACAAGTTTTATACTGAAATGGAAATAGAGGGATAGGACCCTGAATGCAGATTGGGGACAAAAGAGACAGTTATAATCAAATATTTTTCATGATAGAATTGCTTTAATTACTTATGAAAGTTTAATATATATGATCATCTTTTGAAACCTAGTTGACTACATATTGTATTTAACACATCAACTAATTGGCAAATGCTCTAACAATCATGACTGTATCAGCCAGTGAGGTTTTTGCTCACTTCTGGAGGTCTCTCATGTTCAAATTCTAAAGGGATGATTTTTCAGCATCAAAGAGGTATGCAAACATCATTATACTTATTCCTGTCTATCCACCATCTACACTTTTTTTTTTGGTTCATTTTAAAAGAATAAGCATACTATTCTGATTGGATGCTTCTTTCCTTCTGGCATCTGACGGTAAATTTAGTTATGCACAAATCATCATGTTCATTATGAGTCACTTGCGATTACATTTGTTTTTGGTGAAATTGAATTTGCCCTTTTCCATCACGGGTGGGAATATGAGCTTAGTGTGAAGGCATCCAGCTCAAAGGGAGTGAGCATGCTAGTGGCATATCTGGAGGGAATCACTTTACATCCTTTTATACCATCTCTGGATGGAATTGTTGAAGGACAGCAACATTTTCTCCAGCAGAAGAAAGACATTTCATTCCCCCTTGATACAGGAATCTCACACTCCAGGTCCTTTGACACATCACCGACTGTTGCAGAGCATTGTGCCAGTGTTTACTGCTGGTTCTTGGGTGTTAAACAGCCCTCCACTGCTTTTATTGTACCATTAATTGCACTTAATGCAGCTGCATTTCTAGTACGCTTGGCTAGGCTCTGAAAATTAAGTACAGGGTACTTTGTTATAAAATTCACTGTAATGAGCTCTGGTGGGACAGGGTCTGTTAAGTTTGAAATTACCTTAGGCCATTTCTAAAGGACTTCTTAAAATATTTCACATGCATAAAAGTTTGCAACTAAGAAATAGTCATGGAGAGCGTTATACCAGGTGAAGGGAAATCCACATTTGTTCTCTGTACCTCTTTGATAAAATATGAATATTTTCAGTATTTGAGAGTGGTGTTTGTTTTCTACATTTTTCCTCTGCCTCTGATATTCACTAAATTCCAACATTCAGACTATCATTATGTAAACTTAGCTTTAGCTGTTTTGCACCAAAGTTTATATATACACAACTTCTTTTTCTATTTTTGGTTCTATTTTGTTTTTGAAGCCAACTCATACACTCAACTAGAATAAAATAGGACACCCATCTGAGTGTACCTAAATTGATTCAAGTAGGGGGTCACACCTCTAAGAACAAAATCACTGAAGAGAGAGCTGTGACTATTAGCCAGTTAGTTTAATGTTACAACTACTAACCAGGGCCTGAAACAGATTACTGGTATCTAGCTCTAATAGGTGCTTAAAACAACATTAATTCCTTCAGTATTCTTGGGCTATGAGACTGATTGCTGAAATGCTTCGTGCTAATAAAATTTCAGATTGACTAATTTACCAGGTAGCATTACCAAAACATCCAAGTAATCCCTACATACTCATTAGTGACAGGTCCAGAAAGTATTCCCTTAGGACTGGTGTGAAAACCTCTCTGAGATCAGCCTCGCTGCGCTTTAGATGCACTGGTACAAATCAGGTAGAAGATCTTCTATGGTTTTAGTGCAGCAATTCATCTGAGTTTTGTAGTTAAAGTTTGAACAGGAGGTAATTAGAGCCCTCCAAGCCTGAAATTCATGGACCTTATTCCTCTTTTAATAGACTCCATACAAGCTTGCCAGGCTCACTGTTTGACTGATATATACGAAGGCTTTGTCAAAAGCCTCTGGTCAAAATGTAGTTTTAAAAAATTCAAAATCGGTTTTATTTTCTTTTTAGCTCTTACATGTGTAAACAGGGAAGATTGCCATGTGTTATTACTGAGGTCAGTCAGCAGTGCGCTGTGCCCTTTGGAGGTAGTACTAATCAATAATCGAATACACGCAGCCACGTAGCACCACACCTGCTGTCCAGATGGGTCTGACAACAAACATGATATAACCAATCAGGACCAGAGAATAGAGGGGGCAGCAGACTGTGGGTCTGTTCGCTTTCTTCTGCTGTTTATCCCTCCTGACAAAAAATAGGAAATAACCTTTATTAAGCTGCTACCACTGTTTAGGCAATACTTGAGCATAATGTGTAGCTGCATTAGGCAGCCATGATTCAGTCAACCTCCGCAGTGCCTATTATTTATTTCTATATGTTTTAGAAGTTGTAAATATAAGTATAAATGTTCAAAGATGCATATAGACTCACATACACATGCTTATACATATATGTACACACAGGTTTGTATGCACACAATGCTACCATACCACTTTTGTTTTGTTTTGTTTTGTTTTGTTTTGCTCATCAGCTATAGTTAGTGTATATTATGTGTGGCCCAAGACAATTCTTCCAGTATGGCCCAGAGAGCCAAAAAATTGCTCCTCTTACAACCCCAGTTTATTATGAAGACAAAGAGACAGCAGCAAAGATATAAATAAACTACAGTGAAGTTGGCCCAAGAAAACATTAGTGACCCCATAGTCCCCGTCACATTCTGAAAGTCCAAAAGTCGGCTAACTTTGAAGGGAGCCAAAGAGAGAAGAGCTGAGAGGACCTAGCTAAGGAGTGGAGGTCAGCAAGAAGTGTTTTCTTCTGAGTACTGAAGATGAGGTTTCTTTCAACAATATTTTTGGAATTTCAGAAGAAATTGTCTTTCTCTCTTGCCATCTACAAAATTCAACCTTATCGAAGGTGAGACAACTGCATTCTATAAGAAATATTCCTTGGGATACAGGTCTTGTTCTTGCCCACTCATAGCAGTTCTTGGCTTCTTTCTTTATTGGCCTAATAAAAAAATAAATAATACAGGAGGAATATGAGACTGTTCTTTCTTTTTTTCAGTTGATTTTTCCAACAAACAAAAGGCATTTTCTTTTTCTCTGGAAACTTAATATTCTCTTAGTTCATACCTGAGTGTGCTGATAATCTGTTGCAGTGCTTTTCGACAGATCTTGGCCACAAGGAACAGGTGCTTATTACTTTTGTGATCTAAGAGTCTTAGGGACTCCTGAAACAATTCCAGGTAACTCCTCTAGGACATTTTAAAAGTTTTTGCTATGGCAAAAGATATAAGGACAGAGAATAGGGGACCAACTGGAGAAAGGGTGGAGGTTTCAAGAGGACAATGATGCCTTGATTTAGATGTATTTAGGCATCTTTCCCTGTAGAAATACTCAAATGCTTCTGAACATGGGTCATAGATCTTTATGTTGTTCAAAGACCATTTAGAGAAACTATTCTGACACTGAGATCCTATTGGCTGGATAGGCCACTCCATCTTGGAGCATAATCTTTGTAGGTTTAGGTTATAGCAAAATGTTGACTTAAAAAAAAAACAACTTACATGTTATCTATTCCTCAGCTTTGCCTGAACTCTGGAAAATGTTATAGCTTCGTTTGAGGGTTTCCATCTTTTTATGTCTCATGAATGTTGCTTGCTTTTTCCTCTCAGGGTATAAACATCCTCAAGTTATTTAAAAAAAAAATCTCTTTACCATGGTTGATTTCCCACTCCTCTTTCCTGCCCAGATTTCAGCCCTTATTCTCCTTTCATTTCCACATTTCTAGAAAAGGACTTTAAAGTGGGTAACTCATGTTTCTCACCTCATATTTACTCTGCAGTTGACAGCAATGCCCCCATCAAGGTCTTCGGTTCTTGCCTGTGACATATGACGTAGTTAGGGAGTTTCTCCTTCAAATCCTCTACTCTTCCCCTTTATACGACCCCAGCACCCCTTTATGTACCTCCTTCCCTGTGGCTGTTCATTCTCAGGATCTTTGCTGGTTCCCCATCCACTCCATAAGTGCAGATGTTCTCCAGGAAATTCCCCCAGCACTCCCTTCAATCCGCCTTCTCATGGCTTCTATACCCACCCATATGCCAAAGACTGATAGACAAGTTCTCCTCTCTACCACACTGCAACCAGGAGCCTCGGGTCTACTGGACAAGTCTTCTCATTGGGTCTGTCCAAAAGATGCCTCTAATTTAATCAATGCCCCATCTTCTCCTTGACATCTTCTTTCCTTCTAAGTGTCTTATTGCAGAGGGCAACTGAACAATCTATACAGTTTGCTAACCCAAAGACCTGGAATTCATATTTGACTCTTTCTTTCCCCTTAATAGCCAATCACAAAATTCTCAGCCCTCCCTCCTAAATGCCTTTAGAACCAAACTCCTCTCTCAAGTTTTGCTAACTTATGTAGTAGAATTAACTCCTCATCATTTGCAATAGCCATGCTTTTATCATTCTCCACATATAATTCTGCCCTGTGCACCACTACTCTATTGTACCACACATATGTGCTCTTGCCTCTCTCCTTATCACCTCTTCAAATGGATTCAATTACTGTATATAAACTGTGAACTCCTTTGCAGTGTTTGTGAGGCCATTTGTGATTTAACCTATGGATGTCTTCTGACATTCTTCCTGCACGTATGAAGTTCACATGTCTTGCTGGCTTTATGCCATTATGTATATTCTTCTATTTGCCTGAACCACTCCCCTCACTCCCATCAGTCCCAGGCTTGTTGGCCCAGAAAATTTCTACTCATTTCTATAGCCCAAATACCCTCTTCTCTCTTACCTCTTTGAATTTCACTGGACTTAGATACTTCCTTTCTTGAGATATTCTAAGTAACCCTTATATTTATGGTAGCTAGCTTATATTTCTCTCTTTCCAGTCTCTGGATTTTTTTGTGGCTACTGGCTACTTGCCATTTCCTGAAGCTGGTAAGTTTTTCCCATCTCAGGTCCTTTATACTTTCTTTTTCCTACAACTGGACATTGCATCACTGCTTCACTTTCTTTACATCTCTACTCAAACATATTGTTGGAGAGGTCTCCTCTGATTCTCCTATCTTATACATAAATTCTTGTCACTTCTTTTCCCTCCCACCCCTTTGTTTTTCTTCATGCTGTTCTCATATTTAGGTACATGTACTATGCTTGTTGTTCTTGTCCAACTTCCCCACTGGATTGTCAGCCCCATGCAGGCATGCTTGTCTATCCCTGGAAGACTACCTGACACTTAGTAGACCCTCAATGATCATGTAGGTGAGTGATTGCAGTATATCCTTTCTAATTAGCATAATATTTGGCACACAGCAAACAGTCAGTAAAGGTTTATTAAAAGATTAAACATGGAGTATGCATTTGACCATGACTAAATTAATTCCCATGCCTGAACCTACTAAACTGAAGAGATCAGTGATGTCCTGGAAAAGAGAAGCAAGACAGCTGGAAGATGAATACAAATGACTGGCTAGTGGCAAAGTCCATTCTCATCAGAATGCTGGTTCAGTTATTCAGATCAGATTTTTGGCAAGTAATGCAGTTTCTTTTTCAGAAAATGTTGATTGATTGCACAGTTGTACCCACTTCATTTGCAAACCTTCATTATCTCTTTTCCCTTTCCTCTCTCCGTCTGCATTCAGAAGGGGAGGAGCAGTGTATAATTCCACAAAGCAGTTTTT
>PVKE010026084.1:0-22568 GCA_004027555.1 Craseonycteris thonglongyai | reverse complement strand
ATGAAATTTTCAAATCTGGTTTAGGGAAAATAATGTCTGTTTCATTAGTTTTCTCCCTGACCATTAAAGATTAACCATATATTGACTACAAAAATGCTATTGATTCAATGATGAAACTTTTGTTTAAATTAAAATTATTAAAAATACAATATGGATAGATCTAGAGGGTATTATGCTAAGTGATATGAGTCTTACAGAGAAAAACAAATACTATATGATTTTGCTTATATGTGAAATCCAAAAGATGAAATAAATGAATAAACAAAATAGAAGCAAACTCATACATAAAAAGAACAAATAGATAATCGCCAGAGGGGAAGGGGTTGGAAAGATGGCTGAAAAATATGAAGGGATTAAGAAGTACAAATTGCCAGTTATAAAAATAGTAACAGGAATGTCTAGTACATGATAGAGAATATCGTCAATAATATTCTAATAACTGCATAGTGTCAGATGGGTACTAGACTTATCAGAGGGATCACTTTGTAAAGCATATAAATGTCTAATTACTGTGTTGTAACCTGAAACTAATCGAAAATTGTAATTGTAATGAAAATAATTTTTTTAAGTTAAAAAAAGAAAGTATTCGAGATAAATACATAACCCTGTAAAACTTACTACACAATGGAGTGTTACGCAGGCAGTGTGTTTTTGGATACACCCAATCTGATCATGTCACTTCACTGCTTAAACATTTTATTTGTACCCCATTGAATTCAGAGTATTCTTTCAGAAAGCCCTCAAGAACCTAGTCTCTGGTCAAACCTTAAGTCTCCTCTCTAAACTCCACTTATCTTACTTTCTTACCCCTCCTCCATGATCCCATCATACCCACACTCCTCCCTTCTGGGCAAGCTGTGAATCTCCTACTGGTCTTGTTCTCTAGAAGCTCTGGGTATCTTCACTCCAGGGGTCATGACACAAGGCTTTGAAATGGATTGGGTGCTTCTTTGCAGTCATGTGTGTTGTGGCTATTAATAGTACCATATGTTTTAGACTGGGTGGTTTAACCTTCCTCACCAGCTATATGCTCCGTAAAAGCAGAAAGACTCCAATAATTCATTTCATGTGGTCAACAGATACTTAATAAGTAATTGCTGAATGGATAAGTGAAAGTCATCCTGAGATGTTCATTGACCCTATCTCACCTATGATATAATTAAACATTTGCCAAAAATAACTAATAAAATTAAACTGCATGTACAGAAAAATCAGGTTCAGTGTAAGAGCGGAAATTCTTGTGTTCTGCTCTGCACTAGATTAGTGCTTCTCTACAGACTTTTCAGTTCTGGACACCATATCATTTAACAGCTTTTCCCTTCCTCCAAAAAGTTTCTAATTTTATTCTAGAATTACTAGAGAAAACATAACCCCAAAATTATTTAAATTATCTGTTTTCCTAGTATCTAGGAATAACATTTGTTGGTTATTTTTGTATCTGTTTTTCAGATTCTCTCTCCCTTTTTTTAAAAAATAAGCAGCAATATTTAAGTGACAGACTAGACTATGTCAAATGTAATGCTCACATGATGGTGAAGAATCTAGAAACAATTACCAATATCCAAAAAGGGGGGAGAATTCTTTTTTCAAAAGCACAATGACTATGTTTCAATATCTACAAAATCATCATGCTTAACAGGAATTCAGCTCAAATCTATATAACTTTTGAGAGTAGAACTAGTATCAAAGAGTATACTAAGCTGTATTTCAGCTCATTAAAAGAAATCACTTTCAATATATGAGCCTTGTGAAAATAGAAGTAGCTTTCTTTTTAGAAATTGAGTTTCTTTTATGTGGAAGCAAATAAACTGTAGACAGTTTCTTACTGATTGAGAATATCAGAAAAGTGATGCCACTATCAGATTAATAGTAAAAATGACCTAGAGATGACCTCTGAAGTTCAAGAATGAGAGTTACAGATTCTATGACAATGAATTTTTAAATTCATTATTAAGAATATTTTCAGGAATGCTGGGATAGCTCAGCAAGTTGAGCACTTGCCTTTCGACCACAAGGACCAGAGTTCAAATCCTGACACAGGCTCATGCAAACCCATTTGCTGAACTGTGGCTCAACTGGTAACTGCTGGGATGGCAGCGAAGGTCCTCCCCTCCCATGTTGGAAGCTTCTAATTTGGTCCCTGCCCTATGCGGCCTACATCCACCTGCATGGAATGAAACTATGTCATAACTAATGATGTACAACTATGAAGACTGCTCTGGGCCCTTCCCCTTTCTCTCTCTCTCTCACCTTCTCTCAAACAATCAAATAAATCTTTTATTTTTTCAAATGAATTAGTCTCTTTTACCCCAGGCAAGACATAATATATTAAAGAAAGATAATTCATTTTACACAGGTTCAAATATATATATATTTTATATATATATATATATATTTTTTTTTTTTTTTAAATATCCAGCCATGTGATATGAAAAATAAAGGCATTTATGGCTGGATTTTTTTCCAGTCATATATGTAGACTGTCTGGGAAAAAAATGCAGCCATAAATGCCTATATTTTTCATATTACATGGCTGGATACTTTCTGGACAGTCTTCCTCTCTCTCTCTCTCTCTCTCTCTCTCTCTCTCTCTCTCTCATGCGCGTGCACGCACACGCGCGCTCTCACTCTTCCACTGTGCAAAAGAAAAAATGTGTTTATATGTTCAACAAAAGGCATGTTCACTGGAAACTATCCAAATTCTCCTCAATAGTAGAACAAATAAAAATTATTATATCTTCACCCAACAGAATACAGCCATCAAAATGAGCAAATTAACACTATATGCAACAAATGGATGAATATCACAGGCATCAAGTTGAGCAAAAGACACGAAAGAGTAAATAAAAGCAGGCAAAACTAATGAATTGTGTTAAAAGTGAGGATAGTGCTACCCTTGTGATGGGTTTTGACTCAACATGGGCATTTGAAGGCTGCTGGAGACTTTCTGTTTTTTGATCTAAGAGCTGTTTACACAGATGTGTTTAATTTGTGAGAATACATTGAACTGGACATACGATATGTGCATTTTTCTGTGCATATGTTATATTTCAATACCAAGTTGTAAAAATGGCCTCTATGTCCATTAGTTTTCCATGTTCAATACCATAGAGAAAGTCATTATATTAGCCATTTAATTTATATTTTAAAGAATTATTCACTAAGTGAATCTAAAGAATAAAGAAGGTTTCCAAAATTATCTAAAAATCTATGAACAAAACTATGTGTTTTGGAGATAAATACTAACAATTAACTCTGGTCACCTTGATGTACTTTGTCTAATCTGTACTGAAATCCATATGCAGTAACAACTAATTATAGATGATGTTTAGGTTTGTTTGCATGTTGCTTTAAATATATGTTGGTTTATTTGTTGTGGGAACTCTGGCAGAAATTAAACTTCCTAGAATGTTTTAAGCATTTTCATTTATGGATAAAAGTATATAACCATATTATTGTGCTTCCAATATGCTTTCCACTTATTCAGTAAAGCAGGTGAAATGATTTCTCAGGCTACAGCCACAGTCACTCAGATAATCTCTATGCAAACAAGAGTCAGGTTCTTTATACTTTCCAAAGCCAACAGAATAGGGCTGGATACTACTTCTGGAAAAAAGTATTATTGTACCATGTAATTGAGAAAAATATTATTTTTCAAGTATTGGCAGCTGTGTTCTGTGGCAGAGATCAGCAAATGTTTTCTGAAAATGTCCAGATAGTGAATATTTAGGTTTTGCAGGCCATATGGTCTCTGTCACTAGTACTCAACTCTGCTCTTGTGGTGTGGAAACAGCCATAGATGATACGTAAACAAATGAGTGTGGCTGTGTTCCAATAAAACTTTATTTACAAAAACCTTGAGTGTGCCAGATTTGGCCTGTGGACTATAGTCCTCAGTTCCAGTTCTAGGGGGATAAAACAGTTTTGATTTATTTTCTTTCCACTTTTCCTACGTGACTATCAAACTAGTAATCTATTGTCATCATTAATTCAGTGGTTCCTAAACTGGGATAACCAGATTTTTGGATGTCCTTCAATTCTTCTCAGTATAAAAGTTCAATGAAAATAATATATTTATCTAGCATACACAGACTAACAGAAATGTAAGCTTCTTATGCATTTCACTATAATTCCACAAAGTTTTTCCTTTTAAAATATTTGTCAAGTCTCTTTTCCTAGCTAATTATTATTGACTCCTCAAAGTTTAGCTTAAAAATCAGGTCTTTACAAAATCTTTCCTGATGTCCCAGGCTAGGTCATCTCCCTTTGCATGATATCCACTATTTCTCTTCAATGTTACTCATCACTAGTAGAGTAGGTTGTTACTAGTAGAGTAGATTGTTAATAGTAAAGATTCTAAAGCCAGACTGCCAAAGATTAAATCTTAGCTACAAATTTACTAGCTCTGAAACTTTTGATAAGTTGTTAACCTCTCTGTTCTTGCATACTCATTTTTAAAATGGATATAAGAATAGTAGCCTGTTACACAGGGTTGTTGTAAGAATTAAATAATTAAATACCTGCAAAGCACTTATGACAATACTTGCATGTAGTAAAAACTATTTTTCATTAGTGATAATTAAGTTAATAATTGAATATTCATCCATTCACTTACTCAAAAAATATTTATGAGGCAACTACTGTATGCCATATGTCCTCTATTACAATATGAGCTCTATAAATGCAGAATTACCACAAATTTAGTGGCTTATAATAACATCATGCATTAGCTCATAGCTCTGTAGGTCATAACCCACTGAGATCTATGCTCATAGCATCATAAAACCAACATCAAGAGATTGGCTAGACTGGGTTCTTATCTGGAATATAGTGAGTATTCACTACATGCTTTGTGGTTAGGCAGAATTTCTAACTTCTCCCTACTCCCCCTTCACTTCTGCCAAAGTTTTCCATGCCCTAATCCCTGGAGTCTGGAAATACGGTGAGATGTCACTCCCATGGTTATGTTACTCTGTCAGGCACAGTTGACCTTATTGTAGTGGGATTATCTGGGTAGGGTC
The DNA here is from genome assembly GCA_004027555.1 of Craseonycteris thonglongyai. Classification (NCBI taxonomy): domain Eukaryota; kingdom Metazoa; phylum Chordata; class Mammalia; order Chiroptera; family Craseonycteridae; genus Craseonycteris; species Craseonycteris thonglongyai. The sequence goes on along the minus strand of PVKE010026084.1, from coordinate 17,547 downwards.
AATTTAATTACAGCAGCCCTTAAAGCAGAGAGCTTTCACTGCCTGGTGGTTACCAATGAAGAAGTCAGAAATTCAAAGCATAAAAGGATTTGATGGATGGTTGCTTCACCTTGAAGAAGAAGGTGCTGTAAGAGAAAGAATGCAGATTATCCTAAGAAGCTAAGACAGGCCCTGGCTGTCAGCCAGCAAGGAAAAGACCTCGTCTTACAACCACAAGGAACTCAATTCTGCCAATAACAGGGCTGAGGAAGAAAGCTTGGAAGTGGATTCTTTCCTGGTCTACAGATAAGAGCCTGGTCTAGCCAATATAACTTCACCTCATGTTAACCAGAGGCTCATAGTGATGAAAAATAAGTGTACTATTACTAAATAATGCATAAATGATTTCCGATTGGAGAAAACAATTTCCACAATTAGAATTTCTGGAAGAATACTTTATAAAGGACACATTTAGATTGAAAGTTGGGAGTAACTTTCTTAAATAACTGTACTCACCAGGTGAACAATGAAGGAAACTTCTTAATTTATGTATTCATTCAACAACTACTTTAAAAACACCACTGGAGATGCCAGGATGGCTTAGTGGGTTGACCGCTCATCTCGCAACCCCAGGGTCCGAGAATCATATCCCGGCCCCGACCCATGCGGACCCATATGCTGAACTGGGGTGAGCCTCCAGATTGGTTCTCACCAGAGTGAGCTTCCCTTGTGGGAGGCCCCTGGTTTAGTTCCTGCCCCAGGCATGCTTCCCAAGTAGGAGACCCCCAGCAGAGGTATGCCTCCCATGCCAGAGGACCCCAGCCCAGTTCCTGCCCTGCACAGCCCTGAGCCAACCTATGGAGTGAAACTATATAAAAAACTAATGACACAACTATGGAGACTGTTCTGGGTCCTCCCCCTTCTCTCTGTCTCTGTATCTCTCTGTCAAGAACAATAATAATAAACCTTAAAAACACTAGTATGGTCATTATGCTAAAGGTTGTGTGAAAAACAGTAGTGAATATACTGTGTTCTTACCCTCCCCAAAATTACATGACAATGAGAAGACTCAGGGGATAGTGGTTGAGAATGTAGAGACTGGAGCATGAACACTTATCTCAAACACAGTCCCCACCTCTCACTAGCTCATATAATCTTGGGTAAATTACTTAAAACTTTGCCTCGGTTTTCTAATCTGTTTACATTTGTTAATCTAAACCAGGGCCCACGGGCCGCAAGCGGCCCCCGAGCTAATTTTTTGTGGCCCACGATGCTCTGAAATAAAATGAAAATAGAAAAAATTGTTATGAAGAAAATAGCGCTTAGGGGAGATGGAGGCAATACTGTACACACAATTCCCTCGTTAACCCTTTAACTACTGAAGATGAGTATACACGTGGCCCAGTGCCTTTCCTGGGGGCCTGTGGGCGGTATAAACGCGCTGACTCAGTTCCGGTGATGTTTGTAAATGTGATGTGGCCCGCGTGACTCTTGCCTGTTGCACCAAATGGCCCCTGTTTTAATTGAGTTTGACACCCCTGATTTAAACCCTTAGCACTTTCTTTAAAACATCTTTTTTTCTTTTTTTCTTTTTTAATTGTTTTTGACAGAGAGAGAGAGAGAGGAGAGAGATACAGAGACAGAACTGAACTGGGGGAACTACCCAGCTCAGCACATGGGTCCACATGGGCCGGAGCCGGGATTCGATCCTCAGTCTCCGGTGTTGAAAAGTGAGCACTTAACCCACTGAGCCATCCCGGCTTCCCCAGAACTTTCTTTACCACAAGATTTCTCAACCTCCACACTGGTGGCACTGTGGACCAGATAATTCTTTAAAATGGGGGCTGTCCTGTGCCTTGTGGGATGTTTATAGTATCGCTGGTCCTGATCTACCAGAGCCCAGTAGCACAACTCTTTGTTACCCTCCCACACCACTGTGATAGCCAAAAATGTCTCTAGACACTGCCAAAAGTCTCCTGGGTACGAAATAGCAGTGCTTACTGAGAACCACTTAGTAAATGTTCAACACCTATTAGCTGTTTCTATGTTTGATCATTAACTACTTTTAAAGAATAAAGGGAGAGATTTCTCACAGGAAGCAACTCTTGAATTGAGTAACTTAAGACAAAATCCCTTACGTAAAAAGCATATAGCACAATGTTTTTGCAAGCATTAAATCAGTCAACGTTAATTCCTCTCTCTTCCCAAATCCTAACAATGGACATAAACCCCATACACAGTTCTTCTCAGAATATCTTTTCTTTGTTGCTGAGGATTTCATTTTAATTTCATTTTATGTTTTCCTTTCTAGTCTATTGGCAAACTTATTAAACCTCAGTTATAATGTTAGTGAAGGTCATTTAGTGGGAGGAATGATTTCTTGCATGAGATAATCTAGAATAAAACCACTTCTTAATGTTATGGTCTTGTGTCTCTTTATATTCTTGTAGAAATTGAAAAGTGGCTTCAACAGAAAAGCTTTCTGTGTTTGTTTCAATTAATTTTTATTGAAAATCTTCCTAAAATGTATCAAGAATTTGCTTCGCCTTAGTAACTATCAGCTGATAGTAATAACAGAAGTTGTCTTTGATGATTGAAGATCATTCCAGGGCTAAAGCATCACTGTTCTGGGCATTGAGCCTTCTTATACAGGACTGTAGATGTATCAGTTTGAAGTGCTAAACACAAAACGTTACCCAATGAAGCATTCCTATTGGAAATCATCAATATTGGTCTGTTGTCACTGGTTTCATCCTCAAGTGATAAAAATGTATCCGCTATTAAATTTTTCAAATTGTTGTGCCTCCTTGAAATTACAATGAAGTATTATGTTCCCTAAATTGTATCTTGGGTGTTTCAGATATTAAATATTAAATATTATATTAAATACTGGCCAAACAGAAAGGAAATTATAAAAGTGATAGTAAGTGGGAGAATTATCATCTCCCAGATCCTTGAAGTCAGACCTGGTCTTCATTTGAATTAGCCAATGAAATGTGACTGTGAGCAGAAGTGAGGTCTCTAACTCTAAGCTGAAACTTTTGAACCAACATGTGTTTCACATCACTGTCCTCTTTTCCTTCTGCCAAGAGACTGGGGTTATTCCAGATAGAAACTGTTCCATTAGTCTGGTCTCAGCGTAAAGATTGCATGGAATGACCAACTTGAGATGGACTTACAGCAAGAATGAAAAATAAACCTTCGTGCTATGTTTGTTATTATACCACAGCATAACCTAGCATATACTGACTGACACATGAATGACAATGATTCATTTATTGGATAGTTTTTCTCTTTCTTTATAACTCAGGCACAAGAGTAGACACTTATAAAGAAATACAAGTAATGCCTGTTTCTATGAGAGTATACAGTGTCATGGGATTGACACATGTAATGAGAATGATTCATTTTTTGAACAGTTTTGCTCTATTTTTATATAAATCAGGCACAACAATAGACACTTATAAAGAAATACAAGTGATACCTGTTTCTATGGGAATTTACAGTGTCATGGGATGAAAATGCCTGCTAACTAGAGAATTGGGTTACCTGCAAAGGGCCTTCCAAATATATTCCTATCCCTGAATCATAAAATTAGCTGGTTTTCTATGATTGAGCAGAAAAGATGAAGCATTATGCAAGGTAGTTAGATAAGAATATCTTGGAGGCTGGGTAGTTCCATGAACCTAATTAATAGGGTGGTTATCTTTTCTTTTGGAAACCTTGATCCCTGGCAGGAACATGAAGGCAAACACCTGCAGTGGGGAAGTCATGAGAGATTGTCAGGAAGTGAACTTCTCTCTAAAGGTCCATGTGGAGAAAAGCAGACCCCATTCAGCAGCCAACACTTTCCCAGCTCTAAAGACACTGCTCCCAGCTCTCTTTGCAGCTGCCTCCAGCACCCAGAACTGCTTCGCAGGGTAATCAGACGCTACTGTGTGCCACCGAACATGGGAGGCCTAGTAAAGGAACACCAAGAAACACATAGACCGCTTTATGGCTTGGCTGTGGCCTGCAAGGATTCTAAGGTAAGGAAATGAAGCCATTGAACCCAGCATGCTTAGGGTCTGATGGTCATGCTCTTGTCTCCTAACAGAAGTAGGCAGTGTTTTATAGGCCTCATAAATGGCTTTATGAGGCTGTGATGGAAAGCTGGCAGCCCCTGCTGACTACAGGGACCTGATGAAAAAAGCTCTTCTCTGCACCTACATGAAGGGTTTATGGCTGTGTTTGTTCACCCAGAGCCCACGCAGAGTGAGACCAGGGGAGTCAAAGCAACAGGCCTCAGAAGTGAAGGTGGAGCGAAGAGCTGAGCTCCTGCATGTGAGAAGCAAGAAAGGCACAGGCTGGGCCAAGATTCTAGGCAGGCAGAGAAGATTATTAGTTTCCTGAGCACACTTCCAGATGCCTTTCTTCCATCTTTACCACGTGTTCACCCTCTTCCTCAAACTTCACATCCTTCACACATCACTTGTGGCTTGAAGACCAAGAGACTGGGCTTTGAAGACATGGAACCTGACTCCATATCCTACCCATGACTTTCTAGCTGTGTGACTTTAGGTAATACATTTAACCTCTCTGATCTTCTGTGCCATATCCTTGCTTAATAATGATTAAATTTGGATTATTTTATGGCATTCTTAAAACAATGCCTACTACACAACAACCACTTAGACATTAGTAGTCATTCACCAGAAGATCTAGGTTTGAGACTCAGTTGTATGACCTTAAGGCAGGTCAATTAACCTCACAGACTTTTACTGTCCTCACTAACAACATGGAGGGGATGGGAGTAAGATGGAGGAATCAATTTAGATATTGTGTGTAAATGTGATTTGTGAATTCTTAGACAGAATACAAGTTTCATAGGGATCACACAAATTCTAAAAATTACATTCTTGAATAATAATAAAAAAAGCAATAATATTCAAACATTAATACAATGTGTACCATATGTCACAGTCTCTTCTAAGCACTTTATTTTTGGGTGGGGGGTTAAATTTATTGGGGTGACATTAATTGATATTAATTACATTGTTTCCAGGTGTACAATTCTACATTACATTGTCTATACATTACATTATGTGCTCACCACCCAGAATCAGCTCACTTTCCATCACTGTGTGTGTGATCCTCCCTACTTCCCTCCCTACTCCCCCCCACACCCTCCCCCCCCGCCCCCCGATCTTCTAAGAACTTTACATGCATCATTGCATAATCCTCATTGTGTGGCTATAATCTACCTACGTTATATCTCATTCTATAGAATGAAGTAAACTGGGGCACAAAGTTTAAAAAATTTGTTCAAGGCAGAGAAAATATTAAAATTCAGGTAATCTGACTCTTGTTTTTACTATATTAATTTTTTATAATATCTATAAATATTTTCAAATTGTCAGACACTCTGGTTTATATTTCACTTAATTAACCAGACAGCTGGTTTTATGTGTGTGGTAGTATAGCTACGGCTAATTTCACAGAGAAAAATATGTATGGCTTATCAAGACTTATATGCGTTTCACTTACTTATTCCACAAACATTAACTGAGTGCTTACAATGTGGTAGGCACCATGGTAGAGTGGTGGAAGAACACTGGCAAATTTCTCAAAATATTTATCAAGTTGTTTTATCTACTACTTACAGACCATTTAGTCACTGCTTCATGCAACCTGGCTTCCACCACAATCACTCTAATTAACTATATTCTCAAATGGCACATTCTAGTCCAACGTGCACGCTTGCGTGTGCACACACATGCGCAAGCATGCATGTGTATGTGTTCATGTGTCTGTGTGCATGTGTACCTGTGTGTGTATGTGGTGTGTTTCCATCATACCAATTGCATTCAAAGTCTATGCTTACCATCTTTTACTTAAGATTACCCAGTCACTCAGCTTATATGACACTCCCCCTCTAGAGAGTAGTTTTCATTGAATTATTTTTCTCCTTAAGCCATTACACATAGAATATTCAATGACCCCTCTCTGCCTCATAACCAGCCTCTAGGTCCTGGCATTCAGTGCCCTTCAAGATCGAATCTCACACTACGTTTCTGGCTTTACCTCTCACTGCCTCCTTCATGCTTGAAATCCTCCAACGTTCCTCAGTCCTCATTATGTTTCTTGTGTCTGTACGTTTATGCAGTTTGTTTTCTGAATTTACTATCTCCCCATTTAGTGTTTGCTTCAAGCCATCCTTCTCACTTAGGCAGCTCCAGTTAGAAGTCGTGTTTCCTTTTCTGTGCCCCAGTGGTAACCTGCCATGCCCCCCTCAAAATACTGCACTTTATCCTAAACTACAACCCATTCTAGGTCATCTTTTAGCTACTAGGAAGCTTTATATACTTCCTATGTCTTTAAATACCAACTATGTCTTTATCATTAAATTAATTCTCAAGCCGAGCATGGATTTGTACTCATGGTGAATATTCAGTCAGTGTTATTGTTTGGTTGGTTGATTGGATAAATGAATGGTCACATGCTCACATAATGAATAAGCAAATCTTTCTATTAAGGCACATGTTAGGACTTTTAGAATAAAACTTGATTAAAATATTCTTTTGGCATTTGTTATCTGCTACAAATATTTTAATTTTAGAAAATATTCTTAATGTCTACCATTAGCAAAATTACAGAATAAGAGGTTTAAAAAAAGGGGGAGTGTTGTTGGCAGCCCTGAATTGGAACTTTGGGATTCTGCATACTTGTATGTACTTGTCCATCAGACACACCTCTCAAAGTCTCAGTGCCTCTATTTCCTTCTCTGAACTCTGAAATGAAGTTAAACAGAGAGCCTCTAAGTCTCCCTCTGGCTCTTGAAATGTTGAGGCCTGTCTTGCATACTTCCGTGGATAGTTTGGCTCCAAAATGTGATGTTTCTCCAAACAAGAAAAAATTAAGAGGCAAATTTCATCACACACAATTATCAGAGCCATTGACGTTCCATGGTGTCTCAGAGTAAAGCATGTTCACACCTACCAGTGGGATGTTTTAGAGGAAATTCTGAAAAGGGTGTTTGTGAAAGAAGAAAATGCCAGCTACCCATATTCTCTGCCAAGTCTAAATTTCTATAACTGTGTATGAAACCCTGAATTATACTGAACAGTGGTTCTTAGGGCGTATGCATATAGACACACATATATATTTCCATGTGTATACAAGGACTATCTGAAAAAAAATTCAGTCATAAATGCCTCTATTTTTCATATTACCAGGCTGGATACTTTCTAGACAGCCCTCATATGTGTACATGTACACATATGTGTATTTGCACACATGTGTATGTATATGTATACATGTACATGTATATGTGATGTATATATACACACAATCTATCTGTATATGTATTATAGGTACATATGTCTACTCATGTACATGTATGCACACCTGTATTTGTGTATATTATGAAATATACAAGTGGAAGCTTTAAAGGAGAAAAAAGAAACAAAAAAGATGAGGAGCTAACACTCCTCAATTGAAATAAAACAGTTTTTCCATTTATGTACTGAACATACAAAGAAAATGGAACGTTTTGAAGATATTTATCATTACTCTGCTGGTGAAGCCTTCACTCTCTACTTATCAACAAGGAATACAGAGCTAAGAGGTGATGGATTAACAATAAATATATTTTCTATCAAGTCCATTGTTTTATCACTACATTCTTCCTTAACAAAACAAAATAATTTAATAAGAAATAAAAGCCAAGTAGCCTGTTCTTCATTTAGCATAAAGACATTTCCTGGGAAATTATAATAGCACATGGCGGTAAGAGAGGCTTTGACTCATCTCCACTTACTCATTTGTCAAGTTGATGTGACAAGAAAACAAGAAATGAGTGGGACAGCTGTTCCAAAATTTTTGAGCACAGGTACCTTGTTTGTTTTTTAAAGAATTGCTGCAACTATGATCAGAAACAACTAATGGGCATTACTAGTGAGAATCCCTTCACCTAATTTTTTCAGAAGAATAGAAAAGCTTGATTTGTGTGAATCTAGAGGCATGGTGGAAGGGAAGAATCCTGAGATTGCTAATATTTGAATGTCCATCACATCCAAGGCCTTTTCAAAAAACACCCCCTAGATTCTTCATACCAACTCTGTAAAGTATATCCCTTTCCCTGTTTTTAACAGATGAGACTATAGAAGTCTGAGTTCTAAATACTTAACCTAAGGTCATCCAGTTAATAATTGGTGGACACAATATAAGTCCGGTATGTTTGCCCCAAAGATGATGCTCTGGGCTTCATAATAATACTCCTGAATTCATGTTACTTGATGTTTCCATTTTAGTGTTCTAATTGTTTTGCATCTTACAATAATTAAGAGATAACAAGACTGAGGAATTACAACCTTAAATCCAGAGAGAGGCAATCTGAGCCTCAGAGAGTTTAACATTTTGGTCAAACTCATTTGTTAAATGTAGTACCTAAGACAAAATATTCTGCTTCTGATTTTAAAGCTAGCTCTTCTTGCTATAGAGCGTACTGCATTTTGCCAAACTTCAGTATCAAGACAAAGCATTGCATATGTTTGAACTCCTCAACACATAGTCCCATTTTAAAATAACAGACTAAAATTATGCACACACACACACTCTCACACAAATTGCACTATAGAGTTACTTTAATATATATGTTGAAATGTGTAATTTTTCATTAACACAAAAATTCCCAAACTATTATAGTGTAGGAAAGCTGAATAAAAAACATCAGAAACTCCACCAGCCAAAGAAAAATTGCATAAATACAAAAAACACTCATGGCTGCATTCTGCAATAGTAATAGAGGCTTGAGCTTGTCTTTGCTTGATTGGACTAAAAGAGCATTTTAATGGAATAACCTTCATTTGACATTTAGCTAACTACTATTTCACGGAATCGTGTTTCATTATAAAATGAGAGCCAATCTTAGCAGTGATTGCAGCACTAGTTATTATAAAAATGTTTCCTATTTTATTCTCCCAATCAATACCCTCCAACTCCTAGGTTTTGTCTTTTGAAGGATCGGAAAGGGGACAAGGGATTCCCAAAAGACATGATCCTGAAAAACAATATTGCTTTACAATTCCAAAGAGCAATCATTATTTTAGCATAATTTTTACTTAGACCCAACATTTAAAGATAGCTATTAGTTATCCTTAAATGAAAGAAGAAACTGAAATCAAATGTGTCCCATAACCTCATCAAGGTTGCATGCATAGCTATTGTGTAACACAAATGACAGCCAAGACTCAAATCTTGTCATGTCCTTCCTGTCTGCACTATCATGTCTTTGTATTGGAGCTTAAACTACCTGACTTAACTGAAGAGGAGAGAGAGAGAGACAGACAGAGAGAGGGAGACAGAGAGACAGGAGAAGAAGAAGGAGGAGGAGGAGCGGGGGGAGAAGGAAAAGAAGAGAAGAATTACAAAAATACTCTTTATTAAATAATAATCCATCCATCTTTTATTCATCAAGGTCAATTTAACACAGGAGCCATGAATGAAGAGAAATATAAGGCAAACACTCACACAGACTTACTTGTATGTGGTAAGTACTGTAGCTGCAATACCAAGGATGATGTCTATCTTTATGTGTAACTGAAGAGCTGGCATTATTCACCACTACAAAGAACAACAGGAAAACTCTTAAGACATTTGGCTCAATGCTGTATGCTGGCTTTGATGTATTTATGAAATATTTTCTTGAAGACGCCCATCTATCTTTCAAAAACTGAGCTGAAGGTGTCATATGTGTAAATCCTCAGCACAGAGGTGTTATTTGAAGCCACAGAGAAATAATTTCATGAAACCCTCCCTCCCCGTTGCCACCAACTCATTTTTATAGGTTCAAAGTCTGAGGCATAGAGTTTACTGAGTGACATATACAGGGTCGAATGGCTATCTTTTGGCAGAGGAAACCTAAATTTTTCCTCACTCCCAGCCCAGCAATGAGGTTCACAGTAAGCTGGGAAGACAATGTTTCAGATGGAAAGAAAAGAAGGAGGAAACAAAATCTACACATTTCAACCAAATTGTTAGGCTCAGAGGTATTACACACGTGAGAGAATTTTAAACTATCCCTGGATGAACTGTTATGTGCGCTTTCTGAAATACCTACCACATTTACTTGTCATTGAAGTGAATTCATTAAAAAAACAGAGTCAGAGATCCTTTGCATAGACTAGCTGTGAGGGATAAAAAGTACATTTGAGATGTCTCTGTAGGAGAGCGTAGAAATGTTGGTTTGCTGCAGAAATGAATAACTTCCTAGATCAAATTCTTTGGAGACTGTGATTGTGCTCTGTAACATGCACAGAAATGACTGCCTGTGGGAAGAACAGCACATCCCGGGGGAAACACCAGCTCACCACCCGCCCCCCCTCCAACTGTTTCTTCAGCTTCTAAGCAGTCAGTTCTTTACAGACACAGACTCCAAAGTAAACCCTCTGTCTTCTCCTTCAGATGGATTGTTCAAAGAACAACGGGTTGCACTAGGACTCCTAACAATTCAGAACATGCATCTCCATAGAGTTACTGACTACGGTTCATTTACTATCAGTTCAACAAAATTACTTGTCTTGCACTCGATCACGTCACGATGTCTAACATGAAAGTTAGTTCTGTAATTTTAAGAACTTGCAAAGGAAGAGCAGTGTAAGTGTCCTGCAGTGGCTCCTGGGGGAGTAAGAGGAAAGCGTGCTCCCTCCCGCCCACACAACCACATACTGCTCATCTTTTACGCCCCAGCTTGATATCTCAATACCTCCTGTTCTCAATGTAAGGTCCAAATACTCAAGATGATTAAACACAGCCAGCTCCAGAAAACGCGTTCCAGGATGATAGATGATTATACATTAAATTATCTCTGGTGTTTTGAAACATAATCTACCATCCTCTGAAACATCACAATTTTTTTTTTCTCCAGAATAAAAATATCCAAACAAGGGACAATCATTTCAGATGAACTCCTGTTACAGTAGGCAGAAAGAATAGGGCCACAGGGAGAGAAGGGGAGGAAGGGAAGGAAGAAGTGTGGGAAAACAAAGGAGGGAGCAGATGAGATCATCCTTAAGAAAAAGTACAGCAACAAACCCGCCAGAACTAGATTTTGGTGGCCAAAAGTTGACCCGGGATGCCATTTTGTCCCTCAAGGTGAAATTTAGCTAATTAACGTGGATTATAATATGATTGGCATTGCTGTTAGGGAAAATCTCCACCTCCTATATCACCATGACAGTTCGGACAAGAGCCAAATGAGGACAAAAATCACTCCTCCAGACCAGAAGCAGTGGTCAAGTGAGCACCCGCCTAGGAACGCTTATAACACCACTCCTACTCCTGAATATTTTGCTCTTTAAAATTAGAAATAATCAATTCGTAAGCCTGTTGGTTCTCCAGGGAAGTTGCTCTTCTCCAGGTCTTCCAGCTCTCCCTCCTGGAGAGTGTACTTACTGCTTGCCTGGTTTGTTCAGTACATCCTTGAATTCTTTCCTGCGACAGTACCAAGAATCTGTTTTCTTGGCAATGCTCCCAAACGGCATTGCCTAAATAAACCTACAATGGAATCTGTTTGTCATATGTTTGTCCATTCATTCATTAATTTGTTCATTCACTCATTTGTTCATGTAATAAGCAGAGCTGAGATCTACTATTAGGCACATGTCATGTTCCAGAGACTTATCTAGAATGTGCAGAGAAATGCTTTAAAAAATTTAAATACTGTCCTCAAGGAACTCACAGTCCAGGGTGCAGCTATACATGCCACTAATAATTGCCATATGAGTTACTGGATGATAATGATGATGGTGATGGTAGATATGACACAGGCGAGCTCAGAGGAAGAAATAGGTAGGTCAGAGAAGGCATCCCAGCAAAGCAGGGACTTGGCAGCCCTTGTTGAAGGCGTAGGGGACTTACAGAGAAGATGGGGTGCACACAGGCAAAGCCTTGGCTTGGACTGTGTTATAAGAAAGTTGAGGCAACTACCATCTGCCCACAGGTTTGCTGTATTTCACCGTCTGCCCCTCAAACGAATGCTGACCTCATTAGAGTTTTGCTCTTCTTTCCTCAAACTGCTGCTGGAATCTTCAAGCGAAGACTGCCCTGTGCAGGAACCCTGTCTGCCCAGCCTTTCCCTTCCCTAGCTCAGATTTTAACACTGCTTTCCCCAAAGAAAGGCACTGGTACAGCTAATACTAAGATGTCGGCTTCTTGGGTGTGATTTAGAACTGCATGTATTTCCCACCTCCCCTCTGCTGTGTGATACTGAGCATAAATTTAACTTTCTGAGCCTCTGTTTGTTCATCTGCACAATAAAGATTAGACTCACTGGGTCATCTGAAGACTGATTAGCCAGTACCATATGGCCCGAAATAAAGACTAAAGCCATTTTCTTCAACAAGAATAACTGAAGGTAAATTTTTGACAATAATATTATACATTTTTATAAATATGTTTTAAATACTCAAACATATGCTCATAATAATTAAATTGTATGTTATGCACTTATACAAAATAATGTTTTATGTAAATAATGTCTGAATTTAAAATACTGCTTTTCAACTCATAAAACAGAATCGATTTTATTCTAATTGTTCACATACATATTCAACATCAGTGCCTTCATCATCACAGAACACAGTTTGAAGTCTTCTAATACCAATTACCACAGCACATCATCCTCATTTACTGGAAATATAGTACTTTTTTATGCTATAAAATCCTGAATAATTCTGTCTCTGGAACTTTATCCCAGGATGTAAGTGCCCATTTTTCTCCCCTGAATGTACTATTAAAAATACACAAAGGTTTAGTCCAGCCAGGTAGAGGTAAATCAAAATAAAAAATTAGATAATGACAAAATTAAATTTAGAAAAAAAGGAAGGAAAGGAGAAACAGAAGAAGGAAGGGAGGGAGAGAGAACACTGGAATATAGCTACATCTAAAATGTTATTATTATAATTATAATATCATTACAAATATAAAGTTAAACATGAAACAGAAAATAAATAATATTATAGCACTAATAATACTAAAATGAGATTCCTAAATTGTTCAATATAATGAGGAAGTAGTGTGAGGGATTAAAAAGAAATATAATCATCCTAAGTATTCAAATTACTCAGTTAACAATCAGATTTCCTTTTGTTTTTTCATAGGTTTTCAATCATAAATAGGCATGCTTTTCTCCTCTTAAAACAAAGGGTAGTCCCACTTTATCTACTACACTTTCCACAGAGCAATCATTCTCAGGTCTTTAAGCTAGATACTCTCATTTGCCTTCTTTTTCATATTGTTCTTTTGCTATTATAACTTGCTTTATTGTCCTCTGATTGAAAATGAAGATTTAGATCTATTTCATTGGTCAGCCTCCAAAACACACACACACACACACACACACACACTCTCTCTCTCTCTCTCTCTCTCTCTCTCTCTCTCTCTCTCGCTCGCTCGCTCGCTCTCTCCCTCCCTCACCTCAGTTTCATATACACTCACATATTTCTATCACCCCCTACTTCCCAACATGGTTAAATACATTTACATTATTGTAACCATGCAGTGCTACTCACAAACTATAACATCTATGTAGTAAATATTACTTATCTTTTCCCACAAAATGTTAACTTTTAGAAGAGGCCTCTTGCAGAAAGACTAGCTCAAACTGGAAAGAACTGTGATCTACATGGATGTACAGCTCTCTTCGCAGCCTCTAGGAGGTGTAGGCCTGCATGAAAACCTGGACAAAGGAGTTTAAGGGGATGGACTCCAGCCCCTGTGACAGTAGTCAGTCTCAGAGCACAAGGGGTCTTTGAAATTACCTCAAGAATGGGAGGGAGCAGGGGAAACTGGGATGGCTCAGTGGGTTAAGCGCTCACTTTGCAGCCCTGGAGCCCGAGGATCGAATCCCAGTCCGGCCGGTGCAGCTCCATATGCTGAGCTGGGGTGTGCCCCCAGTTCATGTCTTGCCGGGGCCTATGCAGGAGGCTCCCGGCCCAGTTCCTGCCCTGCGCAGCCCTGTGCCCATCTGTGGAGTGAAACTATATGGAAAACTAATGTCAACTATGGAGACTGCTCTGGGCCCTCCCCCTTCTCTCTGTCTCTCTGTCTCTGTTTCTGTCAAAAATCAATAAAATAAATCTTTAAAAAAAAAAAAGTAGAAGCAGGTGGTGATGCCTCCTCCTCCCAGGCTCCTCAAAAATGAATGACACGATAGGCAAATAAGGAAAAACCTACCATACTACCGGAAACCGGGCAGTTGGCAACACACAAAGATGTTCATTAGATGTCTTAAAAGAAATATAATAGTACTTACACAATGGAGATGTGTATTCCCATTCGTGTAATAGTCCAAGCATGTTCATTCCAGGTGTGCTACACAGTTGCACATTGTGGGAACCAGGCTTATTCTATCCTGTTTCCCTGACATCCTTAATATAATAGGCAGTCCCCATCTCACGTCTGAGATGGCTATGGGAGCTCCTTCCATCACACGCACACTTCACTGAGCAGAGGGGAAAAGACAAGGACTATAGACGTTCCTTCCCTTTAAAAATCATATTAAATATTATAGACTGCATCTATTTCCCCTACCATTTGCCCCAATCCAATCACATGGTCAAAACCAACTGGAAGATAATTAATGTTGTCTTTAGCTGGGTCAGCCTTGTGACCAGATAAAACATCTAAGTCTATTAAAAAAAAAGAGAGAGAGATAGGGAAATTGGGGAAATGCCTGTGCTGAAAACAGTTTGGACAAAATCAAATTAATATAAAAGGGACAGAAACTCCTTTTTTATGAAGGGGTCATATTATGTTCGGCAGGGGGGGTTGGGGGGGGATAGAACAGAATTTGACAAATCCACTCCTACTAAAATTGAAAAGTCTAGTGGAGAAAGTGGGATGGATTGTGTGACCATCAAGGACACCGGTAAAGGTGTTGGTACTTCTGATGGCAGAGGCCACAGAGATCAAAATGTCCACAGCAGCATCTGTGGCTTTCAGAAAAAGAGAACTACAGTATGTAGGAGGGAGTTTTAGCAAAATGGCAAAGCAATTACCTGGGCTAGAGGAAGTGATGCATCATCTCCCATTTTTTAATCCCCATCATCCCTCTGAGCCCCTTTGCTGAATCTCAGAAATGGCTAAGTGAATGGAGAGTAAATTAAAAATGTTCCTTCATCCCTTCATAAAGAGATCTGTAAGATCATACAGGAAACCCCACTGACAGGACTCATTTCAACCTACACAATCTACACAGAACCAGCAGAGCTCTCTCTTTGTAAAGATGAGCAAAAAGAGAGAACTGTTCAAACATATGAAAGATACTGTGTTTCAAAAGAAAGGGAATAGTCTGAGGGAGATGTGAATGAATAGATTTTCTTCAAGAAATGACAGGTTTTAAAAAATCTCTATTTTGTTTTTAACAAATTAGAGAAGACATGCATCACAAAACAACTAGAATAGGGAGTCATGACGAAAGCATGGATATAAAACCAGGAAGAAAATACTCAGGAATAAAGCATAATCGCTGAATTAGAAACTTCAATGGAGATAGTAACTGAATACACTGAAAGAACAAATTAGAGAAGAAAAAAACTAGCCTAATAAATTACAAGTATTCTATATGTCAGAATTTTTTAAAAAGCCACAAGATGAAAACATGAGAGAAAGATTAAAACATAAAGATGTAAGAATGTTTAACGTGTTTAACCTAATACTTCACATTTCGAAGGTCCTCCAAAGACCAAGAAAAATTAGTAGAAAAATACACACCCTCAGATACGAGGGCTGTCCAGCATGTAACCACTCTGGTTATACTGACAATGGCTAGATTGTTTCCCAGGCTGTCCTCAAACCCTCAAGAACAGGTTTCCATTTCAAAAATAAAGGAGAAAATCACCTGTATGCACCTACTCAAAATAAGGAAGAAGAGAGAGAAAGGAAGAGCGGGAGAAAGAAAATAAAAGATAATGTCTTTTAACCTCCAATAAATGCAAGTTCAGAAATGTCAGAGCCAGTATGCAATCTTTTTCACCTGTCTGCAGATTTAAGGAGGTGCCTGCAGATAGTAAGTCTTCAATAAATATGTTAAATAAAGGGAATTTCAGTATTTGCAGTATACTCTTCATGTTCTTTATGAAAAACATAATCAAAAACATGCTCTTTGTGAAAAGCATACTCATATTTGCATGACAGTTCCCTGAAAAATGAGTACAAGCAATAAATCAAGATTCAAAGCAAAGGGTGTAATGAAAAATTAAAGTGAATGTGCAGTGTGTCTATGCAGTTACTGTTGAAGTTAACATACTCATACTTAAAGCAAATGAGGAATACTTTCTGCCAACCATTATAAATATAATATAATATAATATTTAAATATAATATAAAATAAAAATAATATATACAGCAGGTACCTCAGTGCTCATCTTGGTTCTGGGGGGAGCAATGGGTATCAAACAAATTTTTTCCCATAAGAAATAATGTATATAAATGTAATGAGTTCCCAAACCAAAAACACACAGAATGACCACAGAAGCAAAGAGAAGACCCCCAAGAGCAAGAGCTACCATGTGACTAATGCATGGTCTCTTGCCTTGACCGGAAAGGGTAAGGACTCAAGAGAAAGATCACACAGACAAGTGCTAGCACGTGCATCGAATACCCAACAATTGATGAGTACTCGGACAAAAAGTTCATGTCAACATGCGTCGAGTACCAAATTAGATGAATTTCAAGGCAGTTGATCACCAAAGTATGACTGCAGTTATATACTTACAATACTAGTAATAGTATAACATAATTTAAAACAGACATTTTAAGCATCATTTTTCAGTCCCAAATAATGTCAACAAAAATTGAAATTTTGGTTAAACGTAGCAGAATAAAACCATGCTGGAGTTTTCCCTTTTTTTCAGAAAGAGTATATGTATAGTTTTTTTACTGCTGATAATTAAAAAAAAAAAAAAAGTCACCTAAGATTTAATTTAAAAAGTGAATTTACAAGAAAAGATGTGATTAGAATGGAGGGTCTACAGTTGGCTTAAGCTTCTATTCAGATGCCTGGAAAGAACCGATTCACCCGTCCTTTCTGGAGCCACACACCTGCCTTTTTCCTGCTAGTTTGTCAAAGGGATGTAAGAAAAATTTCATGGCGCAGCAGGACCTGAGAAAATCACCCTGCCTATCCTGAAATTTGCATCCTTTCCTGGTGGCTGTGCTGCCTGCCTACCTCAAAGTGCCACCCGGCCAGCCAACCCCCATCCTTCCTGCCCACCAACAACACCTCAGGCTCACACCCAGCACATTCCACACGCCTGGGGCTATTAGCAGCTGCTTTGTATTGTGCTTATTACCAAGTTCAAGTTGTTGTTAAAGGACTTTTTGGCACTGCTTCTCTGTTATGACATTTTGACTCATTTGGCCCTGAGATTACCCACATGGAGATTCCTGGCCCGCCCCCATGGTTTCCAGCCAGGGTTTACAAACATCTTTGGGAAAAGACCCTCTTCCCAGAGGTGTGCGGGGATCATCCCACCAGGAGTTATTATGGGACAAAGGGAGCTTCCATCCAGCTCACTGGTTCTAGTT
>PVKE010026083.1:0-22553 GCA_004027555.1 Craseonycteris thonglongyai | reverse complement strand
GGAGTGGGCACTGGATATATGGTGGGGGTGGGGGAGCTGATTCTGGGTGGTGGGCACATAATGCGATGCATGGGTGATGTGACGTGGACTTGTGCATCTGGAAACTATCTAATTGTTACCAACCAATGTCACCCCATTAAATTTAACAATAAAAAAAGAAAAAAAGAAAAAAAAGAATGCGTTCTTCAAAAGCTCATCTACACTGTGATTTATATCCTCTCCATTTTAGTAAGAATCAGTCTAGAGGTGATAGCATTTTGGCTTCAGATTCACCTCTTTGGTTTCCAAATAAAGCCTATCTACCTGTGTGATGCTGAATCGCTCGGCAGAAAATATACTGTTAAAAAGTACATGGTACCAGAATACTTTGAGAAGACCATTTTTCTTCTTGCCATGTATATACATTTACTGTAATTACAATGGTATTATGTGTTGCTGAAGTTTTTGAGATCATATTTAGAAGACTGTGCTTTCTAATTAAGCAGTGAACAAAAGGTTGATTACTTACTATCATGTCACAGTTATTTACAATGATTTTTATTTAGTTTTACCTTATGCAATATCTCAACTTCAAACATAAATATGTACTATTTAAATTTACCTGATTGTGTCTGAAATTTATCTTTAATAAAATATTCTTGAACAACAACAACAAAAAAAAGTGTACACACACACACACACACACACACACACACACGGAGGTACAAGGCTGGAAGAAAATGAAAGAAAAAAACCCCAATATACATTTTGAGGACTATTGGTACTGTAGAGAGAAACGATTCTCATACTTTATTAATGTAATGTTTAAGAAGAATTACTGTAAGAAACTCTTTCTCAGTAACTTCTCCTCACTAATATTATTTAGAAAATATTAGTTGTTCTTGAGTATGTACCAAAGGTGTTAATGCTGTTTCATACAGTACATGAAACCAAGTGATTTCAGCTATAATTTCGTTTCTACTGTACAACAATACCAAAGCAAACATCTGTGTTATGCATTATGTTCAACAGACATTTATTTTTCTGTAACTTGTATCATTTTACAACAAAAAAGGGCGTTTTGAGTCTCCAACTGATAGTCTTTAAACCAAAATGGGGAAGATAAGTTTAGTGAGTTAACAGGCGAGTAAAAGATGAGCTGGCTGACAGGAGGCTGAGATTCCAGTTCCCGTTTTGGTCACACTAACGTGATAAAGAGCAGAGCGGTTCAGCTCTTGGAGTCCCAGGTAGCAGTTTGGCATCAGGGTCCATTGCTGCTGCAAGTGACAGAAACAGGAATCAAGGTGGCGAAAGCGATAAGGATATCTGCCAGGACATACCAGGAGAGCTGGAGGACAAGGCCTCTAGGGAGAGTTGGTTCAGAATGGTCAAGACCAGGTTCTCTCTGTCATCCTGTGTCATCGTCATTCTCAGGCTGGTATGAGACCAAGAAGGCTGTTGACATTCCAGGTGTTGCACTCAGACAGCAGGACATCCAGTGGAGGACATCAGAGCCTTTCTTCCTGTGGCTTTTCTTGATGTTTCCTGGCATCTCATCGGTTAGGTTGGGTCACATGCTTGTGAGAATCACTCACTGATCTGAGGAATGAGGTTTCTCTGATGAACTCAGACAAATCATCTGGGACAGAATATCTGACCTAGTGTCAACAATAGTGTCTCAACAATAGTGTCCATTCAGTGATAATATCTTGGGGTCATTGGGAAGACCACAGGGGATGGAACCTTTGTAAATGGCAATAGAATCTAAAAATGCAAGGTGTCATTGTTATTAAATATTCACAGTGTATTTATCATTCAACTAACAATCCTATAATAAGAGAATGCATTAGAAGGTTTAACATTGGCCTGTCAGAAGAGCATATGGTTATAGATTTTTCCTATCCTGAAAATCTTTCAGGAAAGGACCATAATTTGTAATGGTAAAACAAAGGGTCATTTTAACAACTATCTCTATCAGGCACCAGGAAGGAATAGAGGGACATCACACTTTCTACTCTAGTCTTGCATCTGTTGAGGTTCAGATTCCCATTATGAGGTTCAACCCTTTTACAATAATCAGACCAGAGGCATGTGGCATAGTTATGATGTGAGAGCTGAACAGGTCAACAGACCAGAATCCAAATCCTAGTTTCTCCATGTAATAGTTTCAGCTCTCCACACAGATCAATGTACTTAACCTCTCTGAGCCTCAGTTTCCTGATCTGTATTATGAGGCTAATATTATCTATATCACAGAGTTTGGGGGATTTCATAAACTATTATGAATAAGAATGGGATATCAAGGTACAACATACCTTATACCCAGTAATCAATGCCTATTACCAGTAAATGTTTGTTGACTTGAATTTATTTAATTTGTTGAGACTTGGCATTTTATGGGATACACTATCATTATTGTTAAATAATAATTTGAAAAGACCTCCTATATGGTTACCATTTATTGAGCATCTGCTTTTCTGATGGATACTATAATTAATGCTTTTCAGCTTTTTTTCATTAGGTACTAATGTTGTTTAAGTTCTTATGGTTTCTCTAGTCTGTTCAATGTGGAGTCACTGTATTCCTTAATATAGGGTAACCAGACATCCCATTTAAAAACAACAGGACTTCCCATTTCAAACAGTACGTATGGTCAGTCTGCTGACTTCTTGAATTTAGCCCAGTGAGATGAGTCTGACCAGATGTACCATTTGGAATGGGTCAGTACCGTGGTGGTCAGCCTACTAATATGGGAATGCTGGGAAGTAGAAAGGATGGAAGTATCTTCCATTGGCAGGACTGGAGGGGGGGCGGTACTGGCAGGGGAAGGAGGGAGGCTGAGGCTGAGTCTGAGTCAGTTAGTGGGGCTAATTACACATAACTACACATGGTTCTGTGATTTGGTGAACAGGCCTGGAGGGCTGAGTGTGTGTATGTGTGGGTGTATGTACATGTGCGCATGAGATGTGTTTTCATGCCCAGAAAAGATATCGTTGACCTTTATTTTTAAGTCAACTTTGTTGAGGTATGATTTCACATGCAACAAAGTGCATCTATTGCATGTGTGTGTTGTAGGAATACACTGAAAAGTTTTGACACATATATGTATGTGTTACCGTCACCACAATTAGAACTTAAGGACTCTCCATCATCCCAAAAAGTTCCCTATGGATCCTTTCCCTTCGCCTCAGGCAACCCTTATTCTTCCGGTAGGTCCCTGGGTTACTAAAGCAAAGTCACAGGGCAACTTGGACATTTTAAATTTTTGAGGGAAACAGAGATACATCTCTTGAACACTACAAAAACCACTATTACGATGCTGTTTGGACCTACTACCTAATAAGCAGAATGGTTAGGTACTTCTTTTAGCTTATATGCCATGAAAAAAATGACTGAGACACTAATAATATTTTCCAGGCTCACTGATGTTGTTGCATGTATCCCTGTATCATTCCTTTATATCTCTGGGAAGCAGTTGAATGTAACATAATTTCTCTAAAGAGAAATTCTGAGCTATGAGTATGCATATGCAAATCTTTTGAGCATATATATTTTCATAGTTCCTGGGTAGGAATCCAGAAGCAGAATTTCTGGGTCATACGTTGAGTGTATATTTAATTTTTCCAGAAACTGCCAAAATGTTTTCTGAAGCACAGTTTTACACCCTCAGTCGCTCTATTTTCTTGGCAGTCTTTTTAATTTTAGCCATTCTAGTGGGTGTATGGTGCTATCTCATTGTGTGTTTAATTTGCATTTTCCCGATGACTAATGATGTTGAGAATCTTTTCATGTGCTTATCGGCCATTTGTGTATCTTCTTTAGAAGAGGAGGTTGAAATCTTTTTCCCATTTAAAAATATTTGGCTAGTCTGACTTATGATTAAGTTGTAAAAATTTATATGTTCTTAAAACAAGACCTTGGTTTCTCCTGGTCTGTAGTTTGCCTTTTCTTTGTCCTAACAGTATTGTTCCAAGATAAAAAGTTTTCAATTTTGACGAGTCCATTTTATCAACATTTTCTTCTACAGTTTGTACTTTTTTGTGTTCTGACAAACTTTTGTCTTCCTCCAGGTCATATAGATCTTGTCCTATTTTTTTCCTAGATGTTTTATAGCGTTATGATTCATTTTGCGTTAGTTTTTGTGTATGGTGTGAGGGAAGGCTGGAGGTTCATTTTTCTCGTTATGAATATCCAGGTGGTCAAGCAGCATTTGTTGAAAGGGCTATTGTTATTCCATGGAATCATGTGGGTTCCTTGTTGAGTATTAACTGAGTATACATGAGGGGGAGACCAAACAACAAAACAAACGAACAAAAAAAACACTGAATGATCTTGGAGGGGGCGGGTCCCTTATAGTACAGGCTCCCCGCCAAGGTGAGTGCTCCAGGAGCCCATCTGCATCCGTGTACCAGCTGGTGTTGTGAGAGGGTGCCTTCAGCTTCAGTGAAGTCTTTTTGGAGACTCAACACCTTTGCCCATCTCATGATGGGTGATTGACACCAACAACATGGAGCATGACAACGCACCTGCCCACACCACAGTGAGTGTTCAGCAGTTTTTGACTAAAAATGTCTTGACCCCCATATCCCACCTTCTTATTCACCTGATGATCTCACCCTGAGCGACTCACCCCCCTGCCCCCCCCCCCACCCCACACCCGATGAAAAAAAGTTCTCAGGGGGAAATGCTTTGCCAATGTGAAAGAGGTGAAACAAAAATGGCAATAGTACTAAAAGGCATCAAAATCGATGAATTCAAAACCTGTTTTGAGCAATGGAAAAAGTGTCTTGATAGGTGTAGTGCATCGAACAAAGAGTCCTTTGAAGGTGACTGAAATTTGAACATGTAAGAATACGTAATTTTATAAATTTCTTTTTTTTTTTTTGTTGCCCCCCAACCCCCTGATGTGTGAGTCTTTCTGGACACTTTCTTCTTTTCCATTCATCTTATCAGTGTTCCTTGCCAACACCACACTGTCTATTACTGTAGCTTTAGAATAAGCCACAACACGGCTCATCCTCCTTAGCTGCCAGCATGCAGACATGTGACGTACAGTCCACCAATCCAGTGCATGTGGTCGTGCAGGACCAGGCGTCTCCATCCTGCACAGGACGCAGCCTTCCAGGGCCCCTTGCCACCTTCGCTGGGGAGTTGTTCCTTGAAACTCAGGCTAGAACCTCATCCACTCTTCCTTCCCAAGAGTCTTAGGAAGCTCACAGCCTATTATAATGCTCGTTCTTTCCAAACTAGCTAGAGCAGATTCTATTGTCACAATTCAAAACCCAAAAGCAATGCACACTAAATCCTGAAGTCACATGCCCGGCCCTGGCTCCCTTTTCTCTCTTACCAACATGCCCCATCACTCACCACGTCTTAATGATTCCATTCCTACCCCTCCTAACACCTGAGGCCATCTGCTCTCCTTCCCCACTCTCCTAGCCCAAGTCAAACCACCACTGTCTCTCGTCTAGACTCTGGCAATAACTTCTCCTGGGCCCTTCCTTCCATTTGGAGTCCCCACCTTCTAATGTCATGTTCACACTGTATCCAGTCATCTTGGAAAAGACAAATCTAAAATTATCATGTTCTTGCTTAAGACCCTTCCATGGCTCATTATCACTCTTAGTGTAAAGATCAAAATCTTCAAACTGTGGAATCTGCCTCCCTCCCGTCTTGTCAGATCCACTAGGTGTTGCTCCCTCCTCCCTCTGCCCCCAGCCACACTGGTTCTCACTTTTCCACACATGGGCCGGCTCTTTCCCATTTCCAGGCTGTCCTCTTTCACTCTTCCTCACACCTGGAATACACTCCATTCCCACCTTGACCCTTCAGATTCGACCACAGCTTGATGCCTCACTGAAGCACTGCGCACCCTACCCTCCACAGCTCTCACAGTTGCCATGGAATCCCCCTGTATTTGATTGAGGAGACAGGATAGCATAGATTGCGAAGCACAGGCTTTATAGCAGACTGTACTGTGGATCCGGTGCCTTCATTTCCCACCTGTGTGATATTGAACACCTGTCTTCATCTTTCTGTGCCCCAGCTTCCTCATCTGCAAAATGGGCATTATAATAGCACGATACCTACGTCTAAAGTTTGTTGTGCTTAGAACTGGGGTTGGCATATTTTCCTAGAAAGGGCCAGGTAGTACATATTTTAGGTTCATTGTCTTTGTCTCAATAACTCAGCTCTGCTGCTGTGGTGAGAAGGCAGGTGCAGACAATAATCCATAAATGAAAGGGCATGGCTGTGATCCAATAAAACTTTATTTACAAAAACAGGTGATGGGCCAGATTTAGCCCATGAATTGTAGTTTGCCAACCTAGGCCTTGCATAGTCTTGATGCAAAGCACACACTCAGTAAGTGTTAGCTATTATTATTAATTTCTTTTCTGTTAGAATGTAAGTTTCATGAGGGCAGGAACAATGTTTCTCTTCTTCAGTGCTGTATCTTCAGTGCCGAGCTTGGTAAGTGGTATATACTAGAGGCTTAATAAATGCATGTTTAATGAATGATTAAATGTGTCAAGACCTTAATCCAGGGCAGAGCCGGAGCTCAAGACTTGTTAGTTTTCTTCACCTCCTTTCTGGTTAAAATTGGTACTATTAACTTCTTCTATATAATATATATGAGGCTAGGAGGGCTGTCCAGAAAGTATTCAGCCATGTAACCATCCTCGTTATATTGACAATGGCTGGATTTTTTCCAGACCATGAATATATGTAAAATTTATTTCTTCTTTTTAGTAGAAATTTGTGAACTTGATTTCCTTGGCATAGATTTCAAGGGCAGAATTTTATGGTTAAATGACATGATTTTCATGGCTTTTGATGCATGATATTAATGCTATACATTTTAATCACAGTATCTAGAACTTACAGGGTACCTATCAGATGCTACATGTTTTAATATAACTCTCAATTTTCACCACAACCCTATGAAAGCAGATATTTCCCATTTACAGATGAGAAAATTGAGGTTTGGAAGCATTTTGCCACCTGTGGTTGGCAGAGTTGCAATTGGACCCAGGTGTATGGTCTTCAAGTTCTAGTGTCTTTCCACTAAGCTCACTGCTTCTCATGTTACCAGATCGCTTCTCAAAGGGGCTGATGACAATGCCACCTTACTAGACCTGCACATTATCATTTGGGAAAAAAATTCTTCTCAATTCATTCGGCAAAAATTGATTGTCATGTAAAATGGTGCAGATGCTGTGAAGTACAGTTCGGTGGTTCCTTAATATGTTAAACATAGACTTATCACATAACTCAGTGATTCCACTCCTAGATATATACCCAACAGAATGGAAAACAGCTGCCTAAACCAGAACATGTAGAAAATGTTCATAGCAGAATTCTTCACAATTGCCAAAAAGTGGAAATAATCAAAATGCCCATAAACAGACGAATGGAAAAACAAAGTGAAGTATATCCATCTGATGGAATACCATTCAGCCATAAAAAGGAAGAAAGTTCTGATACATGTTACAACCTGAGGGAAGCTGGAAAGAGAAGCCAGACACGGGAGGCCACATGACGTATGATCCCATGCATAGTGGTCGTATATTAAATATCTAGCACAAGCAAATCCACACAGAGAGAAACCACATTAATGGCAGCTGGGGCTGGGGGTGGGGGAGGGGAAGTTGGGTATGGCTGCTAATGGGGTGATACACAAGTTCTGGCATTGACAGTGTTGGTAGTTATTCAACAATATGAATGCAATCGTGCCACTAAACTATAGACTTTAACACAGTAAATTCTGGGTGGTGAGCACATAATGCAATGCATAACTGATATAATGTAGAATTGTACACCTGGAACCTATGTAATTTTTACCAACCCATGTTACCCCAATACAGTTAACAGTTAAGAAAATAAATATATATCATACTAAAAAAAGTCCATAAGAAATCTAGACTCTGATAAGAAAATCGTTTTCGAGAACTATTAACATCTAGGTGCTTCTGCCACCCTTTCTTACTGTTGTCCACACTATCTTCTTCCTACGGAAGAATAGTTAGTGTTCTCCCACTTACACCCGCGTCCACGAGGCCTGCAGACAAGCGCACCGGGCTGCCACCATCTGCCCCCTCTGGACCTGAGAACATGCATGCTGTTACGTCAGCAGCAATCCCTGGCTTACTCTTGTCCATCCTGAGTAGATGTGCTGAGCTCCAGTGGAGAGAAGCAGGCTTTCTGCCGGTCCAGGAGGCTTGCTCAGAGCCACAGGGTTTAGCTCCAAAGGGCCCCAAAGCCTCCGGCTCTGTTTCCTCCTGTGACCAAGCGAGGAGGACAGAATTCTCTGGGCCACGTTTAGAGTCTACGTCAACTCCTGGACAATATTTTTTTTCCAACCTGGAGAGTTTCCGTGGCAACCAAGTGAATAGTCAGTCATTCACTGCTTTCAACTCTTCAACTTATTAATGCTTGCTCAGTTTTGAACATTTTGTCTCACTTGAAAAGAAACTGCAGAAACTGCATTTCTGTTGTTGCTAATTTATTTATTTATTTATTTATTTTGAAACTGGGGTTTCCACCGGAATTTTAAAGGGCCCATGCACATTTCTCCTATGAATGCTTGACCACACAGATAACGGAGGCCTCAAATTGTACCTACTGTGCGTCAGGCTTTCTACATAATCACTCATCTCACCTGCATGACTGCCCATAAGGTGGGGCAGTTACTATCCCCATTGTACAGATAAGGAAATTGAGGCACAAGGCAGCCAAGTATGTTGTCCAAGTCAACAGGCAGTAGCACTTCTGGACTCTGTTGTAATTTCTTCAAACCTGTCTGGGGTACCTGCATTTTAGGGGAGGCCCTTGGAGGGAGCCAACCTCAGGGTGAACAGGTAGACTTTTAGTGATGGAGTATCATCAGGCACTGTTGCAGGTGACAGGAGGGAGATTTGGGGACAGGGGACCTTCCAGCCAAACTTCCTACTTCCCACCATCTGGGCATTCTGAAGACCACAAATACAATGTCCTGCTTCAGCTGACCTGGACGTATGACAGAGAGGGTTGCAAAGCACCGACTCTGGGGTCTGGCAGAGCTGGGAACAAATCTTGCCTCTATGGCTTAGTCACTGGGCCAATGACCTTGACATTTCTTAAGCTGAGGCTGGCTGAGCCAGGTGGGAGTTGTTGCCTGAGGACATGCATGGATAGGATTTTGGATTCGACTAGGATTCCTTACCTGGACATTTGGGTCCGTTGTTCTCTGCTGAGGGGGCTGCTGCATGCATTGTGGGACCTCAAGCAGCACCCCTGGCCTCCGTGCGCCGGGCGCCAGCAGCATCTTAACTGTGAGCACCTACTGGGTCTCCAGCCGACCAAACGCCCCTGCGAGGCAGCGCTGCCCTAGTTGGGAACCACACTAGATGAGATGACCGAGAGTTTCTTCCCATTCTCTGATTCTATGATACACGTTCCGCACATCGAGCCATGTTGACCTGTTCACTAGCAGTGGGATCATTCAGAGTCACCACTCAGCTATGCAGAGGGAGCCCGACCTGTGGAATCTATTGTGTGCGGCCTTTTTCTCTCAGTAGGAACAATCTTCATAGCAACGCTGTTCCATTTTCACTCAGAAAAACGATATCGCCATACTAGGTAATTCCTTATTTTCTGCTTAACAGCAAAAGCCTCTTTCCAGTAAATTTCTCAGTCACCTCATGGTTCAAAGGTCTTATCAGGCCTTTTTGTACCTGTGTAACTCCCCCCCCCCCCCCGCCCCGGCCCTGTGAGAAGTCCCTGGGGTCAGGAGAAGCTTCTGGAACACTGGGGTGCTGGGGCAGCCAGCTGGTTTTGGGAGCTGGCCTAGAAGGCGGTGTGCGTCTTCCTGCTTCGGCTTTGGATGGGACCTCGTCTTATTTTCTGGGAACACCCGTTGCTTGGGGTGGTGGGTGGGGTGGGAGGTGGGGGGGGCGGTGTCTCAGTGCCCTCCCCCTGCTGTCTGGGCAGCAAAGCCACAGCCGCCTTCTGGCTCCCAGCTCTGGGCTGTCACTCCTGGCCTCCTGGGTCCCCTGGTTCCGTCCAGATGACCCCGGGCAGGCACCGTGATGGAATTCTCCGTTACTGCTTGGGCTGTGGGAATGTCCCTGGGTCTGCACTGTGCCGGGTGGGGGGCCGGTGGCTGTCTCAGGCCATTGTCTCTCCACATCTAACCTGTCACCACTGCTCTGCTTCCATCCTTCCTCCCCCTGCCTCCCACCCCGTATTTGCAGGCTGCCTCCTGCCGGCATTCCGGGACAGAAGGGTGGCACAGGTCATCCTGTCCTTGGAGACTCGATCTTGCAATTGCAATTTTGGAGAAAAAGGAAAACACAGCTATTTCTGTATTTATCTTGCGTAATGCTAATTTGGAAGTACTTAGAATTGACTGTATAGCTCCCTCAAACGTCGACTCCAATAATCCTTCACGCCCACAGGGACCACAGTCCACTGAATTTACCACCAGTAATTCACCTCGCCCCTTTGTCCTCCTTACAGCTGAAAATCCACCCTCAGACCACCGTCTCTGATCCAAAAACGTAGGACCACGTATAGCTCAGAATCCAGAATTGTTTTTTAACCTTTGGAAAAATAATTCAGTTTACGTGTGGTGTGGTGTGTGATACCTACAGCATCATCTTAAGCAGACTTCAAATAGCCCTACATCGGCATCTGGTTTAACTTTGCAGCCAAATCCATTTGACACACATTTATTTCTAAAGTTCTTAGACCTTTCTAGAATTCAGAGTAGTGAATAAGGGAGATAAAGGACTGTAAACATATGTCAAAGGTTATTAGTTTGTGGAGATGAGAAAAAAAGGTGTCTTTGCTTCTAATCCATTACTATCCCTTATATATGGTTTACCTCTGTAAGTAGTTTGGTAGAATTAATTGTTCAATTCAGGGAAGAAAAGTGGATTGAACTGAAATAGCCCATTAAGTATTTTCTAACTTGATCAGTATGGCCAAAGGGCTTTATGGGTGCTCTCGGGTCGCTAGGAGCTGTTCAGGGGGTAAACTTCTGACAAACATGATGGGGGACAAATTCGTACAGCACGAAAGATAGTCAATCATCCTGTAATAGCTGTATGCTGACACAGTTACCAGACTTCCTGTGGTGATCGCATGGGAAAGGGTATAAATGTAGACTCACGGTGTTGTATACCTGAAACTGATATAATACTGTATGTCACCTATACTTTAATTTTAAAAAAGGGAGGAAATGAAACAGGCACGTCAACTATTTGAAAACTGAGATTTGAAGTTGAGGTCAGAAACGCACTCATAGCATTTGTTAAAGACAGCTAAGCAGAATTTACGAGGAACTCCTGGTCCTTGGATGAGAAGGCTGGGAGGCCTGGACAAAACACATTTGTTTTGGTTTTTACTGCCTGGCTGGGATGCGTGTACCATTTCTGAGACCTTATGCTATGTGAGGCTTTGTGTTACGCACTGTAAATATGTTCCCTTATTGAATCCTTACAGATCTCAACAGAGTATACTTTCCTGTCCCCAAGGTAGGCTATGCAGTGTGTGAGGCTCTGTGAATATTAAAAATGGGAGGCCCCTTGTTCAAAAAGTGTTCAGAATTTCAAGGTGGTAACAACAGGGTATTCATGCAAGCTCACAGCCCTTCTCAGTGTGGGGCCCTGTGTGCCAGCACAGGTCGAAGGCCCTGCAGCTAGACGTCACTGTCCCCGTGTTTCCCGTGAGGATACTGAGCCAAGGGGTCCTGTCTGGTTCATGTTCGCACAGCTCTGAGGCTGAGGGCCAGAAGACAGGGTGAGCGTTCCTGGTCATTGTGCCCCTAGTCAGCTCAGGTTAGATACTCAGTGAGTATTACAGGACAGCAAAGGA
This sequence comes from Craseonycteris thonglongyai, assembly GCA_004027555.1. Taxonomy (NCBI): domain Eukaryota; kingdom Metazoa; phylum Chordata; class Mammalia; order Chiroptera; family Craseonycteridae; genus Craseonycteris; species Craseonycteris thonglongyai. The sequence goes on along the minus strand of PVKE010026083.1, from coordinate 10,718 downwards.
AGACGATCCAGGAGGCACTACAGAGTGCCTGGAACCTTTTCACGTGGGGTTGGGAGCACAAGAGAGCAAGCTAAGCTCTGACAACATACGTGCATAGTTCAAGCTCGTAAATCACTATAAATAGGCAGACGCTCGCCCTGACTCTCCCAGCAGGCTTTGCTGTTTCATTCCTCTGGGAGGGTAATGTGAGCCATCTAACTTGGGAAGATTTCTCATTAAACAACTATTTGCCTAATTGGAGTAAATCAAACTAAATGCTAATTAGTATCTTCCAAAGGGTAAAAATAGATCTCTCATCACTCACATTAGCGCCGAGCACAGAGAGCATCAGGGAGCCATGTTTTCTGAGCCTCAGTCTTACTGAACGTGTGGCCGATTTTGCGTAGAACCCTGCGTGTCAGCTGCGCGGTGGTAGGTGACACGCAGCCGAGACGCTGGAACGGGATTGATGTCCAGAGGCTGTTGTCGCAAGAAACTCAGTGGCTATAATTGTGCTTGGGCGGTTCTGACAAAGAATTGCCTTCACAATTATGTGGCTGGAATTAATGCTAACGAAATTCAAGTGACAGCTGGGGACAGCAAGATGGAAGGAGAACGGCCAAAGGTATGACAAATAGTTGCACTCGCTACATATTGCGACTCGGAGAATAGCTTTGGCAGATGACGACGCCCTTGGAATTTTATGTTCTCCCTCAGCTGGATTCCGGGGAGATGGGCCTGTGACAGCTGACATTTCCAGCTGACCTTATATCTGAGACTCCTGACTTCGCGGGTCTAAAATTAACCTGCTTCTTTTGCCCACGACTGACAGGATGTCCTGGACCGTCTTGGGGATCACTTAGGGGGCTCCAATTGGAAGGGGCCCAAACTATGGATTCTATCATCTTCTTCCAATAAGCATGGAAGCAGAGTGAGGGTTCAGCATCTCAGGGATGTCCCCAAGGATCCCTAACTCGTAGGTTTCTACTCCACCATTTTCAATGGCTTTGATTCTACTTTTATCCTCTCAAAGGACGAGACGTCATTTCCTCATAAAACTGTGTCCAGGTATAGGAAGGGTGTCTTATTCTGAGTTCCCCAGAAAGCAGAGCCTGGTATCCTTTATGTGGGGGCTGACCCAGGAAGCAGGAGTGAGGGACTGGGGCCCAAGAGGCAGGGCATGAGGCAATGCCAATGCAAAGGTGCGCCATTGAGCTGCTGTGGGAGCCAGGCGCTAAGTTCTTCTGGGACCTACTGGACAATGCCCCGTGCATGGCCAGGGTCAGCCACTGGAAGACAAGGCTTCTGGACTCTTCCTCCACTGCTCCTGTTGAGGAGGCAGGAGTACTGGGTGGTAGGAAGCAGCATAGGAGAGAACTCAAAGGCAGAATTGTGGCACAAAAGAGGCTCAGGGGGTGGGCTGGTAGGGACGTGCTGTTGGCTCAAGGCAAGGAGAAGCTCCTAAGAATGCCCCCAGCTGTGATGGAAGGCCTGAAGGTAAGGTTCAGCAGGGTGTGCTGCCTCCATATCTGAACTGGGTGGGGGCAGGTCTGTCTCCCCACTCTGGTCCCACAGTTCAGGCCCCCTAGTCAAAGAGCCCTCCTGGCACAGGGGCAGGCCCTGCATCTGCTCATCTCTGACTGTGAAATTCAGTGTCCTGCCAGTGTACAGAATTATTCAAACAAGCCTATCACATCTTCCTATAGGAGCCAGGGGCATCCCACCCTCCCACCACATAGCCTGCCTCCCCTGTTTCCTCTGTTTCGCAGTACCCCCCCCCCCCCCGCCATGACCTGCATGGAGGGCAGTGCCCTCCTCCTGGGGGTGAGTGTATGTGACCAGTGCACTCTTGTTGATCTCATCTGTCCAATGTCAGATGTTGTGTGTTCAGCTGTCCCCATAGCCCTCGGGTAGGAATCTCTCCTCCCTTTCCCATGGGCTAAAGAGTTGGTGATCAAAACAACAGTAGCTAAGAGTGTCCACCACACCCGCTGCTCAGACCAAGGCGGGCTCAGGGACAGAGCAGAGGATTTTCTTTCTTTTTATCAGGGTCAAGAATCTTCCCCTGAAGGCCCCAACAGGTGCCCCTTGTGTCTCTGCACAGCAGTGGGTCACCTGCCTACCTCTGAAGCAATTGCTGCAAATGGCAATGGCATTATGGTGACTGACTAGGGACCCATCACAGCTAGTCGCCTGTGGTGTAGGGCCTACTGTTGCTGAGCTCTTTGCCCCTCAATGCTTGAATGAAATCACGGCTCTGTTAGAACAAAATAAGGGCCGGAAGGCTAATGAGTAGGCGACCAGCCGTGTCTGTCCTCCAGATAATGGAGAAACCATGCAAAGGTTTAGTGCCAGAAATAGTGCCATCTCTGTTACATGTGAACTTTGGTGATAGCACAAAAAAGAAAATAGAGAGGCAAGAAACTAGGGAGAGCCAACCAATTGGGGGGCAACTGCTTGACCTGAGGACAGTGACCATGGCAAACTGGACATAATGTGGTCTGTTGACCACCATTGAGGAGGGAAAACCCCCAATGGTCAACATTCCACGAAGCTGAAGTCCAGTGGTTCGCAAAGGTTAGTATCCTCAGCAATCACCCAGACCCCTGGTCAGAGATTCTGATCCCAAAGATCTGGGATGAGGCCCAAGAACCTGCAGTGTTCACTCACATCCCCAAGGAGACTCTGAAGTAGGTGGTTGGTGCCCACAAGTTGAGCATCACTCCACCCCTGAGTTATAATAACACCCTGGGCGGAAACTCTGCAAACACAACAGCACTGCAGGGGGGAGGGGGAGGGGGCTTCCCCCTTCCCAGCCCCTCCTGCAAAATCCGCACCACCGTGGAGCAGGATCCTGTGCTCCTGAGCTGGAGTGTCGGCTGTCCCCATCAGCACAGGCTCTGTGGTGTCAACAGTAAACGTCTCACTCACGTGCCAGCCCTCCTCATTTTGCCCTGCTGCCTCCTAGAGAGCCAGCACATTGGGTCCACCCGATGTGTGAGCCTGACTCTCATGTACTGGATTGCTGTTGTTGTGACTTTATATTGGGCTGGTTGGTGAGTGGCTGACGTGGTTTGAGCTAAGCATCATCCCATGCACAAGCTGCCTTCTTTCGTGCTCTAGGTAGTTATGGGCAGTCACGTGCCAGGTAATATTCTAGGCCAGGGGATCCAATGTGGAAGCAAGCAGGCAGACCCCCTACTGTCATGCCACCTGTATACGTGTCACATAGTGAATGGATCTATACGTGGTTGAATTGTGTCCCTTTCAAATTATGTCCAAGTACCTGGTGCCTGTGAATGTGATCTTATTTGGAAATAGACTCTTTGCAGATGGAATTAAGTTAAAGGTATTAAGCTGAGAGCATCTTGGGTTTCGGATGAGCCCTAAATTCAAGGACTGATGTCTTTATAAGATAAAAGAGAGGGAGGCTGGAGACATAAAGCCGGATGGAAGAGGGAGATGTGAAGACAGAGGCAGAGACTGGAGTGATGGAGCCACCAGAAGCCGGAAGAGGCAGAAGGGACCCCCTACCCGGAGCCTTCAGAGGGCCAGCAGCCTGGCTGACACCTAGATTTAGGACTTCCGGTCTCCATACCCGGAGAGAACACATCTTCGTTTAAGCTCCCCCGTTAAATTACCGGCGGTAATTTGGCACAACAGCTGGAGGAAGTGAACGCACGTCGTACGTTGGGCTGAGATAAAAACGAGGATAGAGGAAGAAGAGGGCTGGAGGGGTGGTGGACCTGCCAGGAACACACTGGCTTTCATTCGTCCGTGTGTCTGTTTCCCTGATGGTGGCTCCCATGCCCCTTCGTACCTGTGGCACCCAGCTGTGTTCATGGGCCTTGAGTTACGACTCATTTCACACTCATCTGAAGATGGCAGCTCCATGGGGACTCTGCTTATCCTCTTGAGAAAACAAGGGGCTTCCTGTGGGCAGGTGCAAGGGTCACCCACTCAGATGAGGGCCTGGGGGAAGGGCCACGAGGAGAGCAAGGGCCAGCTCTCAATTGGCAGCTGCTGCTCTGCGCCATGTGGGGAAGAGGCTGCTTAAGGGAAGCCTGAAATCTGATAGGAGTTTCCAATTGGGTGTTTTTTGCATTTACTTAAAAAAGTTGAGGTGAAATTGACATAGCATAAAATGATCAATTTTAAAGATTTATTGTTTGAGAGAAGGGGAGAGAGAGAGAGATGGAGGAGGCCCAGAGCACTCTCCATAGTTGCACAGCATTAGTTGTGACATAGTTTCATTCCCCACAGGTGGATGTGGGGCTGTGATGGGTGGGAACTGAGCTGGGGGCCTCCCGCATGGGAGGTGAGAACTTTCGCCACCATCTCAGCAGTTACCAGTTGCACCGCAGTTCAGCATATGGGTTGACAGGGGCCAGGGCAGGGATTCAATCCCTGGACCTCCCGGTTGCAAGGCAAGCGCTCAATCTGTTGAGCTATCGCTGCAGCCCCTAAAATTACCTATTTTAAAGTGGACAACTCAGTACCATTTAGTTCATTCACAATGTTGTGTAACTACTACCTCTATGTGATGCTGAAAGATTGTCATCATCTGAAAAGGAGGCAGACCCACGAAGCAGTCACTCCCCATGTCCCTCTATGCTCAGTGCCTGGTAGCCACCCATCTGGTCCCGCCTCTGTGGATTTGCTCATTCTGGATCATTCATCTGAATGAAGTCATGCAATTAAACGTCAGCAAGGAACAGCAACAACAAATGACAGATACCACGTGGTCCAAATAAGCCAGCCCTTGGACACTGGGTCCCTGGCCTCTGGTTTGGCCACTGACAGGTGGCCCCTCATTGCCAAGTGATGAGGTCATTTGGCAGCTGCCCCTGTGGCCCATTGGGGCTCCCATCATGCCAGGCAGGGGAGTGGCTGGGAGGGTCCAGCCTGGCTAAGCGGCTTTGGTGACTGCTGCCATTCCAATCTCCCCAAGAGGAACCATGGCTGTGACCCCTGACACCGGAAAGGAAGCTGCTTCCCTGCGTGCACAGAGCTCTGAGGGGCTAGAAAGGCCCTTCTTCCTGGCGGTCCAGGCAACCCCGCTCCTAGGTGCGAGACAGGAGAGCGGACTCACGTCTCATAGCCACAGCGGTCTAGCCACAGGCGTTTCCCTCTTCAACCTGAAACGCTGCTCCGAAGGGCCAAGTGTGCGCGGGTTAGTGGCATTACTCCCGGGAAGGTGAGCTCACACCTTTCAGTTTAAAGCAAGGAAAAAATTAGACAGAGTCTGCGTTCATTCTCTCCCTGAGTCACTCGTCCCCGTTGTGAGTGGTCCTTGAGCGCCTGCCAGGTTACCTGAAGGGATAAAGGTCTGCATTACCCATCAACTCTCAGGTTTATTAGTAGAGGGTGACAGATAAATTAATAAAAAGAAAATCATTGTTACCAAGTGTCAGTAACAAGGAACCAAGGGGGAAAAAGTCAAAAAAGGTCGATTTTACCAGGAAGAGCAGGGAGGGAGGCATAAAAATTTCATTTATTATACTTCTCCTTGGACCACTGCACACGGTCCTGGAATTCATTTTCTGCCCAGGCTCGGTGGTGGGAGCGATGGGATGGGGAGGTTGGGAGTGGGAGGGTGGAAGGAGTGAGGGGAGACGGGCCTCATTTGCTCAGCTCACCCGGCCTGCACACAGGCTCCAGGCAGCTTCCCGGGGGTGGGGGTGCATTTCCTGACTCCCTGGCCCCAGGGGTCGCCTTTTTCTAATTTGCACCAAGGCACTGGTAGAAGCTTCTGGATTTGCATAGTTCTGCATTTAGCTTGTACTGTGGAGTTCCATCTCTGAATGCCTCTGTTGCTGTTTTTGAACTACATGCATATGTAGGAATGGTATTTATTATTGTTGTAAGCGATCCTTCTCTGATGAGCTTATTAAAAATGTGAGTCCTTCGCCTCTGGATGGAGTTGTCTAGGTGTGGCATTGCCCCCACTGTGAAGGCTACAGTGACTCATTTAGGTTCTTTTCCAGTGTCTAATTCAATGAGGGAGGTTTGCTTCAGAGGCCATGAGTCATTTTCCTTGCTCAGTGACTTGCATGGCAGGGTGGTAATGTCCCCAAGAGCTCAGGGAGCCAAGTGGTAGGTTTTGTTAAGGATTGTAAAGAAATGTAGACTTTCAAAGTCCTGGAGGAAAGCCAGAAGTGTAGAAAAAGTCCGTTACTTAAGAATACACTTCCCCAAACAAGGAAAAACATCTTTCAACAGTCGTGGGATTTTTTTTTTTACCTTCTCACATTTCACTTTTGTTTTAGAAGGAAGCCTGACATCACCGGCATTGTTGGCCGTGTCAGGAATACTGCGGGTGCCTTTGCAGACAGCTGCCGCATTCACTTGTGCCCGACTAAGTGCACAGTCTGGGTGACTGTTTTCACCACCCACGTTAGCGGAATTCCCTCCCCCTCCAGCCACTCTGCATTCCTGGCTGGCCCTGTAGAAGGATCGATAGAAAATACCATTTTCATCTTATCATCAGAAGGTAAACTTGGGTAAAGTGAGAAATAACCTGTGAGAAACAAACTTGTACATATCTGGGTGTTGTTAAATGTGTTGTAAGGACAGTGGAGAAAACAGGTCATCTCTTGTGTCCATTTCAAATTTGAGTTGAACAGCGAAAAGGCTGTTGGATGCATAACATGGAAAAGAACGTCTGCAATGTCCGATTTATCATAGGCTGGGCTCTCAGGTATTTATCACTGTTCGATAAAGTTCAAAGAAAAAGTTATTTTGTGCCTTTCAAATAAGTCCACTGATAGACTATTCATCTGACCTTGTGTGTGTGTGTGTGTGTGTGGGGGGGTAACTGCCATATGAAGGATTTAAGAGCTTGTTTGTTTAATTAGGACAGTTTATCAGCCTAGTTGTTAGGCACCGCAAAGAGAAGAAAACAAACTGAACTTGTGGTATAGTCTAGTCATCTTTTGCCATGTACCACACCACTGGCTTACAGAAGCGGCTCTTTATTACACATTCTGCCTCGGGACTTTGGTGTGAGGCATTTGGGCAGGGCTCAGCTGCACAATTATTCTGCACCCTGGGGCATTGACCAAGGTGGCTCGGTGGCAGATGGGCTTGTCTAGAGGGTCCAAGACAGCTTCATTTAGGAATCTGGCACCTCAGCGGGGATGGCTGGAAGGCAGAGCTCAGCTGGGACTGCCAGCGTGTGACCCTTCAACATGGCTGCTCAGGGCCCAGTGTCAAGTTCCCGATAGCCTACCTTTGGAAGTCAAGTGACATCACTTTCTGCCCTTGTGTCCGATCTAATCACAGGCCAGCCAGATTCAAAGCAAGTGGACATAGGCTGTTTTCATGGGAAGGAGAGCCAAAGAGGCTCTGGCCACCTTTAGTCCGCCACGTGATGGAGGAGATGTATTTTCAGCCAGGTTCCCAGGAATGCTGGGAATTTCTTATACTTTACTCAGATTGGATGCTTTCGGTGGCTCCCAAAGCAGCTGTTTGAAATCGTTCCCACTTCTTTCTCTCAAGTCTTTAGCCTAGCACCTCCTGACTAGGAGATAACTTTATTTCTACTTTCCTGATAAAATATGTCATTAGGTATAACCTTGGTGATGTGGGGAAAAGCTTGGGTTCTTGAGCCAAAGGACTCAAGTTCAGAAGGCAATGTTTACCATCCTTGAGACGTGGAGCAAATTCTCATCCTCTTTGACCATCAGTTGCCTTGTCTGCAGAAAAAGAATAATAATACCCAAATCACTGCATGTGACCGATGAGAGGTGCATAGAAAACACTTCATACAATCCTCAGTAAGTGCAATTTCAAATGTAGTTAACTTTGAGCTCCATTCTGCCCAAACCTGACTCAGTGAGGGCTATTTTCCTGACACTGGCATTTGTTAGAACAAGTCACTAAACCTCTGAGAATTTGATTATTTACAGCATTGAAGAGATGATTAAATGAAATGATGCCCGTGAAACCCTCCATAGCTGCCAAGTGCACTATGTGCTGAGTAACCCATCAGCGGTGTCATGATCGCAGTCAGCTCATAATTGCTTCGTGTTCTACATGGTCAGAAGTGATTGCCTATTTCTCTGCTTATTTTCAGAGTGTCCTTAATGTGGGAGACATTACGGAATGAGGAAATGAGGAAATCAACTTTTTCAAAGGTGGGAAACAGACAACCAGCTCCACCCACAATAATTTATGTAGTCTAAGCATATGTGCACAATTCACTATTATAATATAATAAAGCCCAACCAAATGTATCTGAGACATCTAATAACACACATAATCCTTGCTTTTACTGCATGGTAATTAGGCATAAGAAGAATTAGTATCATGTAGATGCCACCAAAGCAAATTTGTAGTCTATTCTATCTTTTGTTATTTTTTCTAGTATCTGTAATTTGCAGCAATGCTGAAAATTTTCCCTGCTAACCTGTACTGTTAAATTCTTTGCATGCATGTATGCATGCATCCATCTATCTCTCTTCATTTTATTCATCAAATATTTATTGGGTGCCCACTGTATACCAGGCATGGTGCTGGGTCTTGTAGATACAGCTGGTACTGGGTAGACAGATAAGACAAAAGGGGTTACTTCAATTCAGTGTTAAGTCTCTTGCAGTAGGCTAGTTCAGCATTATAAGACCATAAAAGGGTCATACAGTCTAGTTGTGGGGTTCTAGTGAGGGCTCCCTGGAGGAGGAGACAAGCCCTGAAAGAATTTAGCCATGCCAGACTAAATGAGGTGGGGCACTGCAAAGGCAGCCCAAAACTGGATCTAGACATCATGTGGGCGTGGCCAGGGAGACGCTGGGAGGGGCCGAGTCAGGCCCTCCCCATTGGCCATATGAAGCATTGTGAGCCTAGGAACGGAAATATTTAGGAGTGAAACTTGGTGAGTTGCTGTGTGTGGGGCTAAAGGAGAAGGGGAGCCAAAAGGACACGTGCAGTTTTGGGTTGTGAAAAAGGCATCTTTTCTGAGACAGGAGGAGGAGCATCTTTGAGGAGAAAACATTGGCCGTGAATGTGATGAGTGAGTTTGAGTTGTTTCTGTGCTATCGAAGGGAAGCTGCCCTGAAAGGCGTTGATATCTGGGAATATAATAGATAGAGCTGCACTGTCCAAGATGGCAGCCACTGGTCACGTGCTGCTATTTAAATGTACGTTAATTAAAAGGAGATACAACTTAAAGTGCAGTTCTTCAGTCATACTAGGCACATTGCAAGTGCTCAGTGGCCTCATGTAGCTAGTGGCTACTCTCTTGGACAGTGTGGACAGAGAACACTTCCATCATCCCTGTATTAGGGCTGCCTTAACAAGTGACCACAAACTGGGTGGTTCAAGCAGCAGAAATTCCTTCTGGGGACTAGAAGCCTGAAATCACAGTTTCAACAGGGCCACGGCCCTCTGGAGCCTCTGGAAAGAATCTGATCCATGACTTTCTCTTAGCTTCTGGTGTTGCTAGCAGTCCTTGGGGTCCCTTCTCTGTACACACCTCACTCCAATCTCTGTTCCCACCTCCATAGGGTGCACCTCCCCGTGTACGTATTTCCACATCTTTCTCCTCTTATAAAAACCCCAGTCATTGGATCTCAGGGCCCACCCTAATCCAGTCTGACCTCATGTTAGCTTGACGACATGTACAGATATTTCAAAATGGGGTCACATTCACAGGTATTGGGGGTTAGGACTTGAACACATCATTTTGGAGAATATGACTCAACCCACACAACTGCGAAAATTGGACAGCACTGCCCTAGAGTCTAGAAGACAAAAGAGGGGGAACTGAGGTATGAGACTAGATGAGACGATACAAGGAATAGATGGAGAAAGAGAAAGGAAGAGTCTTATGAATATTTATAGACTGAACAGAAGAAGAGAAACTCACAAGGGGACTGAGAAGGAGAAGGCCAGAGAGGTCAGTGTGCAGTAGGACATGTTAACAGCTATTGCTATTAATACACATTAGTAACTACTATGCATTAATAGTATACATAGTATAATACAGTCACATTATGTCCATTAATGCTAATATACAAGGACAATCATAGTGTCCACTTACATAGAGTTTGTTATGCTCCAGGCACAATCTTGAATTCTTTACCCAGATAAATACATTAAAGTTAGTAGAAGTCTTACAATGGCTCTATAAGGGAGGTGCTCTTATTACTCCCATTTTATAGATGATGGATACAGAAGCACAGGGCTCTGCACTTGGCCCAGGCTGCAAGGTTGGTAAGGGGCGGTGTCAGGACTCGAACCCTGACCATGCGTTAGCCTTTTTATATTATGAGGGGTGGAGGGCTGGGCCTCCATGGTGTTCAGGACTCTTCCCTGAGGGACCAGAAGGAGAAGGGGTGACCCGGCCAGAGCAGAGCAAGGGATGCGGATGGAGGGTCATCACGTCTCCTGTCCACTGAAGGTGAGATCCGTGGTGGGGAGAGAAGTGTGTTGGGGTGGAGGTGGGGGAGCTGAGAAGCGGTGAAGGCTTCACAGCAGCTGCAGGGAGGGATGGGAAGGAAATTATGTAGAGGTTGGGAAAATAATTGTCAAGAAGTATTCAGAGGGGAAAGCCGGGACGGCTCAGCGGGTTGAGCGCTCGCTTTGAGGCCACGAGGACCGAGGATCGAATCCCGGCTCTGGCCCAGGCAGGACCCACATGCTGAACTGGGGAGTTCCCACAGTTCGGTTCTCTAACTGTCTCTGTCTCTGTCTCTCTCTCTATCTGTCAAAAGTAAAATAGAAATAAATATGCACTGAAG
>PVKE010026082.1:0-22580 GCA_004027555.1 Craseonycteris thonglongyai | reverse complement strand
CACTTTTACTGTGAGAGATGAGGGTGGAAGGATGCAATGGGTTTCCACAATGGGGGTTCCAAAGACCCTCTGAGGAGTCATCAGAAATCTAAAGTTAGAAGTAAAGCCCCACTGGCAAGGCCCTCAGGTATCAGTGGTTCAGACAGTGTTTGCCTGGGCTACTCTGGTGGTTCTTATTGGGTGGCCCACATGTGCAGTGGCTTTGACTCTAGGGTCACTTCATGGAGGTGTTTGGCCTCCGCTGTGCAAGTGGTTCCAAGTCTAGAGCACTGGTGTTTGGTTTTAGAATGCGCTGAGTGGTGGCCAAGGCCAGATTAGTTGTATCCCCTGACTCCTGGTTCAGTGACTTTCTTTTTCCACTACATCAGTCTGACCCTTTTAATAACAATGTGCCCAATGTGGGGGTAAACTCAGGACCCAAAGATTAAGTGTCTCAGGCTCTACAAGTGAGCCTGGCAGGCAGTGCTGGCTGAAGTACTTCCTTCCTTTCCCTGCAACAGGTCTGCCCAAATATATACTTTCAAGATATCAGTTTCTCTTCACTCTTTCACGTACTTGACCAAGTCTCGTTAGGACGCTGTCTCCTCTTCATCTGCAGTGACCTGTTTTCCTTGTTTTATTTTGAAGTGTAAATCAGCATTTCCTAGATCATCAGATGCTTTTTACTGAGTGCTCTAGGGAGCATGGCTGTGAGTTTGATCCTGGATCATGCAGTCGTCTCATCTGGGGTGGGATCCTCATCATCTACAAACACTTAAACAGGGATTTAAATATCTATGGCCATGAACTCTGAGAGCCCACACGAGCTCTATTCCTGTGCAAGCATGGACATAAAACATCGTGCACCTTGGTGTACGGCACTCTGCCACAGTGATGGTACTCACAGAGGTCTGGACAATTTGTATTGTAGCAGACCCAACGAGCCACAGGTTTGAAAACATCCGTGTTCCCAGAGAGATGAAATTAAACACAGTGGAGTAGGTTCACTTAATTCTTTAGTAGGAAGTTACTTCCAAATTCTTCCAAGTTTCCATGACCTCTTGAAGTGGATGAGAGTTTTTTGACTTAGGGTACATTCATTCTTTATAATTACATATAAAATTTTGTGTGTAAGTGCACATGTGTATATTTCTAGAGAGAGGGTCCAACACCCCTCACCTGATTCTTAGTAAGGTCAGTATTGCAAAAGTTAAGAGAACTATTGAATGAGGCCATGGTTGGTCAACTTGCCATTTGCCCGGTTATTGCCCCAAGCCGTTTGCACAGGGATAGGGTATCACATAGTGCAAGCTGGGCTGCATTGAAAAATCACTCCCCTGGAAGAAAAGGAAGAAATGCCTACATGCTCTAATTCATTCCTAATCTTACATTCTAAAGCCATTCGTTTTATTTTGGAGATGAAAGAGAGATTAATTCACTTCGTTGTTCTGGACTAGGGAGTCAGTCCAGTCTCTCCAGTTCCCAGTGTTTCCCCACTATGTCCTTAAGAGGTAGACTTAAATTCGTCCCTGCCATTTCTTAGTTTAGACTGAGACACTGCTGGAGACATCTTTTTCCCTCTGGCAGTCTCTGTGACTTTTTGGTCCTGTAAATCCCACTCTTGGCCTTGCCTCATTCTCCCTGTTGTGTTTGGCATTCTCAGACCCATTCACTGGCTGGATCTTTAACAGTTGTCTCTTCCATTGGGCAAAGCTCACCTTTTCCCCCTGATGTTATTGTTTAAATCAAAATAATGCATGACTTTTCAGGCTGAAAACAAGGAATGAGAAAAGACCCACACTGAATTAAGCATAAATTCATAGTACTACAGGAGTTAAGGCAAACACACATTTTCTATTGTGCTCTTCTCCACTTCTGACCCCCATTGGTTAGAAGCAATAATCCTTCATGCTTTTATTGGGTTCTTCTGCTGTTTTTCATATGCTAGCATGGTCCTATTTCTAAAATAGCTTACTTACATTGCTGTTTTTGATATTAAAAAATTTAATACTATCTTTTGATTTCCTAAAATGGGAAAAGATTTAGTTCCTTTAGACACTCTCCCAATATCTTTTTTTAACCTCTTCCTCACAATATTTTATAACATAGTTATTAGTTAAAGTTATATTCACAAAATAAAATTGGAAGAACTCCCCCATATTCAGAGTTTTTAGTATAAGTATGACCACATATATTTGTATTTATAACAGAACCATGTAGTGTTCTATGGTTACATTTTCTTGACTGTGTAGCTTTTTGTTTTCTCTGGAGTTAATAATTTTCTTTTTTTTTTTTTTTTTAATTTGCTTCCATCTAGTTACCACTATTTCATTCTCATTCCCTCAGTCAAAAATTTTATATAATGTTAGTGTTTTGTTTTTAGCCCTGTCTTCCTGCCCCAATTAAAAGTAATTTCTTCCTTCAGTAGTGACCTTCAGTTCTATCCTATTTTCCTTGGATATCAAATCTTCTATGTGGAGATTTCCCCTTACTTTTAAAGGACATAGAGAACATGAGTGGAAAATCTTTTGAGACTTTGCATATCAGAAAACAGTTTATTTTTATATTTAATTGATTATTTAGTTGGGTATAAAATTTTAGTTTGAAAATTATTCTCCCTAAAAATTTTGATGTTATTGCTGTATTGTTTTGCAGCTTTTGGTGTTACCATTCTGATTATTTATATTTCTTAAGCTACTTTCATTTTTTCTATTTCTAGAAACCTTTACTATTTTCTCTGTATTGTTGATTCTATCAACCAGGGTCTAGTTAGTTAGGAAAATAAAGTCTACACCAAGTAGTTCAACAGAAGGAATGTAATAGGAGAAACTAACTTTATGGTGTAGAAAGAGCTGAAATGCCAAATAGAAGAGTAAGGCAAGCCAGAAATTAGCAACTGCAAAAAGCAATTATTACATTTAGAGTTAGAAGGACCAGGGAAGAGATAGTTTTACCAGGACCCAAGAGTTAGGGCTGCTCATGGGAACTAGAAGCATAGAAGAAATATTGCTTCTGCCAGAGAAGCTACTTAAGGCAAAGAGAAAGAAAGATATATCATGGCTTTTCCCTTTTTCCTGGCTCTTACACCAGTGCTTCTTGTTGGCTGAACCAGCAAGAAGTCAGCAGATGGGAAAATGCAACCAGGAAGAATCATCCTTCTATGACATAGAGCAGAGCAAAGCAGGTGTAGGCAGGAGAATGGGTTAAAGATCAAGTAGACAGACAATTGTCTCACTAGTGTTTTGAAATTTAACGGTGATGTATCTTGATGTGGGTCTTTAAAAATCTTTGTGATGGGCACTTTGTTTATTCTTTCTGGAAGTTTTAAAGTTGGATGTTGGCTCTTTTCAGTTTTAGTTTCTCTATTTTCCAACTCCACCATTTTCTTTTAGTTCTTGAGACATTGCCTCAACTTTATTTTCCAACCTGTTGAATTGTATATTTCTAGTTTCACATTTTTAATTTCTAAGAGCTCATTCTTGTTCTCTGAGTGCCTCCCCAGCTTCTCTCTTTTTAAAGTAACACCCTGACCTTGTTTCGCAGATGCATTATCTTAGTTTTTCCGAGTATACTCTTTCATCAGTAGTATAATACACATTTTTCACATTGTAACTTAGCTAAAGCTGGGATTCATTTTATAATTAGTGGGCTCTCATAATTTTTCTTTCTAAGGGCTTGTAAAACAAAGGTGTTTCTTAAAATTGCTGATATATTTGAGATAATTTTTTCTTTTATTTCCTGCATATTTCTTTCAAGTTCCTTTTTAAAAATAATTTTGATTTCTTTCTTTTTTATATGACATGCTTTTCTTAAACTGTTGATAATCCTTAGGTGACTGTTTATATTTAAGGTGAACCATTAAAGAGCTCTCCAGAATATCAGTGTGTATGGGAATTTGCCTAGTGGTGGAGTTTATTATAGGGCAATAAGGTGTCAAGCTAGCTTTTTCAAAGGGTTATCTCAAATACAACTACCTGGAGGTTGTTTCTCTTAGGCTGATCAGTTTCACAAAAGAATTCTCCTCCAAACTCCTTCTTGAGAATCATAAGGCTGCCCTACATTCTGAGAATCCAGGGACAGGCTGTCTCATCTTTAGGATTGTGGACTTTTCACGTAAACCTTACTTTTCAATTTTATGCTTCACCCAGTCTCTAGCTGTGCCTAGGAATTGCCTGTTCAGATCTTCTTTATGTCAACACATTCAGACAATAAGTCTGTCTTCTCCGTGGGCGGGAAGGGGCAGTTTCTTCTCTGTGTAAGGGTTTGTGAGTAGAGTGTATTTAAATGATCCTTATACAGATTTTCAACTAATCCTGTTATTCTCCCCACCCACCCCACACATTTCCATCTCCAGGGATAACTAGTATCTCTAATTCTACAGCCTCTGGACTAGAATTCTTTGCTCCTTGCTAGAGCTCTTTGCCAGGCTCCTGTGAATGCTTTGGTTTTAGTCTCTCAGGTCTACTGAGTCGGTTACCCCTTTCCAAGTTTCAAAATTATTTTGATTTTTTTCATTACTATTTCCTTCCTGTACACTTTCAACTTATAAGTTTATACCTTAAAAATTCAGTTATTGTCATTTTAGTGGGGATTTTGGAGGAAATGCATTTTTTATTTACTAACAAATTTATCGGTATAACATTAGTTAATATGTTATGTAAGTTTCAGGTGTACACATCTATAATACATCATCTGTATATTGCATTGTGTGCTCAGAACCCAAAGTCTAGTCTCTTACAATCACCATATATTGGACTCCATTTATCCTCTTCATCCTCCCCTGCATCCCTCTACCCTCTGGTCAGTCCTATACTGCCGTACCTATGAGTTTGTTTTGTTTGTTTGTTGCCTTCTGTTTTATATCCCACATATGAGTGAAATCAGCTGGTTCTTGTTCTTTTCCATCTGACTTATTTCACTTGGCATGATACTCTCATCCATGTTGTCACAAAAGGCAGCATTTCATTCTGTCTTAATGCCGAGTAGTAGGGAGTATATGTTTAAATGGTGTACTTTACCAGAAGTCTCTCTGGATTGTTGAATCTCCATTCCATGCAAGTGTTCAGAGATGGTGGTGCCATCTTTTTGGGGGGATGGGCTGGGGAGTTTTCTTGTTATGTGCAAAGCAAGAAAGGAAGAGGGGAAGTTAGTGTGTGTTTGAGAGAGGGAGCCAGCATGTTTCTTTTGGTCCAGAATGCTCTAGTTCTTTTTAGAAATTCTCATTTCGTTATAGTTTACCTACTTTTTCTTGACTTACTAGCTCATTGCTTACTTTCTTACCCTCCCAGACACACCTAACTTCTGTGGTTTTTGTTTTTTTTCAAAATTATCCATTCTTTAGCACATTTCTGTTATGTCAGATTTCTGTGGTTTTTTAAAAGCAATTGTACAGAGGAAACATATATTAACAATAATACATACTCACTAAGAAAAAGGTTGTTCTTTTACAGTTTGTCATACTGGTGTATGAGGACTTTATTTTCCTGTATGTCCAAGGCTAGACTGTTTCCTCTAGTATAGCTCTTATGCCGCTTCCATTGGAAAAAGGAACATATATATAGGAACATCATCTAGGGATCCTGTTGCCACTGTAAGTAGAAGTTTAGACTTTAAAATGGATTTTTAAAAAGCCAAGGTGACTTAGTTTCAAGGTTAAAAAAATGGGAAATTTACATAAACATAATTGGACCTGTTTGTGTCTAGGCAGGTTATTTGTAATTTATTACAATGCAGTGACAGCAAGTTTACACTCTTTCTAGAATCTATTAAGAATATTTTACTGTAAAACAAAATACTTCAGAAAAAAGTTGAAAAACATTTGAAGGCATAAACTTGTGCAGAGTTCCAATGTGGGGCTCAGTTACCTTCCATGCAACCTTGCAAAGCAGAGACCATCTCTTCTGAATAGACCACTCCCTAGTCATCTCCAGCGTTGCAGACAGCATCATTCTAGAACCAAAAACAATGCAGCTGGGAAAGGAGCTGTCGGAGAGAAGTCAGAGCTCCTGACCCTGGACTAGCGCAGTGAATTTGGGTGGAGTAGGCCTTTGGCCGCATCTCTTTAATCTTCAGGCTTCCTCTTTTGTAAAACCTGAGATTTGGGCCACCACCTCATGGAACTTTCCCCTTCCCAGGTTTCTGTCATTACGTGTTAAAAGTTTTTCTAACTGTAGTCTTAATTTAGAGGCTGCATTTCATTGTCATGATCTGGATATGGACTTATCCTTTAAGAGTCTCTACCGACTGAGCTAGCTTGGTGCTCTACTTATCCTTTATTAAAAAATCACAGTGAAATAATACCCCACCCCACCCCATTTTAGAAGAATTTTATTACAGTAAGGTATTATGTTGCTTGTAACAATACATCAGAAAAATCTCTTGGACTTTCATTACTCCAGCTTCAAAATACAAAGAACCAACCTTTCTTCAGCTTCAAACTAGTCACCATTCATTCTATGGTGTGTGATTGTTTGTATATGCAAAACTCACCTTTATGTACACAAATATTACAATGTTCTGAGTCTAATTTGCTTTGCAAGGATACAGCTGCAAGTGTAGTTTGGCAAACACAAAATTAGAGCTCAGTTTTTAAGAGGGGATCAGAAGCATATTTTTAGAATTTCTCCAGTTAGTCTCAGAGATGGGTTTTTGTTGTCACTGTTGTTAAAGGTGTTTTAGTTGTAAAGAGTGTGGAGAGTCCATTTTTTATGAAATAATACTGCATCCTTAGTACCTTAGCTTTCAAATTCAGTTTCGTACTTCTTAATGCGACCTCTGTTCTTGACTTGGGGTAGAATTTGGTAAATGCTGTTTTTATTTCTAACCAGGTATTCTGAGCAGGGGGTGATTTTATAACCTTGGATATTTGCTCGTTTGAGGTTAGCGGGCCACCCATAGCTTGTTTTTTCTCCTTATTTAAAAGTTGAAAATTTAACTAATGAAACAAATATTCCGGCAGTGTTTGAAGCCCTGCCGTATTGTCAGGGAGGTGAGATGCAGCTGGGCATCCCCTGTCTCCCAGGTCTGCCTCTGACACTAAATGTGAACCGGGAGCCCTGGGGAACAGGCGATTTATGCCGCCAGGGCATTTGAACAGAGACCGGGTTTAATAAATCATTGTTTAGATAGGCCAGACATTACAGTTTGGAAAGTCCGAAACGTTGAAAAACAACACTTCCATTTCCTTCAATGAGGGGAAGGCCCAGCAGTCAAGCTGTCTAAACCAGCTTCGTTTTGAGACTGGTTTTGCACAGAAGCTGTGTGGGAGGTGACATCAGATGATAAGCTATCGGAACATCCATAAAATCTAGGCCAGACACTTCACCCCTTCTTGTTGTACATAATATCGTTGAATTGGAACTGTATACTTTTACTGACATTTAAAAATGTTAGCTATTTAGTAAAATGAATGAAAGAAAAAGAAAAGCAGCAGATAAAGGCTGTATCTGCCCTACTTCCAGTGAGCTTGTGCACACACAGGCTTTTGGGTCGCCAGGGCTGCATCAGAATAGAATGAGACTCCCCCCACCCCCTGCCTTTGCCCTCTCCCCTTTTCTTTAAAGTCAGCCAAGGAATAATTTGTCCAAATGAAAAGGCCCATTCAGGCACTGGAGAGCTTTGCTAATTGTATTTGAAAGAATAAAAGCAAACCGCAAGTTGGCGTTTAACAGCAGAAAAATAATGAGTTCACATGCCAGCATATTAATAAGATTAGTTTTATTAAGGAAATGTAATCAGGAGGACCAGGCACTGCAAGAGGAATGGCTTATTAAAAGCCATTTTTTTCCCTTAGCTAAAGAAGTACCGGTTGGCTTCCAAAACACATTTAAATTTTTTGAAATAGAAGAGAAAATTGCTTTAAAATTGTTTATTTCTGTAACTTTTAAATAGCTTTGGTTGTGCAAATTAGAATATTAAAAAAACACACAAAACACCTGGGACTTTCTGATTAAAGCTTTTTCTCTTTACTTGGTCATTAGTATTCGTTTGCTAGTGATTTCTGCATCTTGGCAGGTGTGGATTTATTTATTTATTTTTAAGATTTATTTTTATTGTTTTTGACAGAGAGAGAGAGAGAGAGAGAGATACAGAGACAGAGACAGAGAGAAGGGGGAGGGCCCAGAACAGTCTCCATAGTTGCACATCATTGGTTTTTCCACATAGTTTCATTCCACAGGTGGGAGTGGGGCTGCACAGGGCAGGAACCGAGCCGGGGTCTCACCCCGGTGAAAACCGAACCGGGGGCACTCCCCAGTTCAGCATGTGGGTCCACATGGGCCGGGGCCGGGACTCGATCCTTGGTCCCCAGGGCTGCAAAGCGAGCTCTTAACCCACTGAGCCATCCCGGCTTCCCCTGGTGTGGATTTATTAATTGCAAAAATGTACTGAACTGGTGTAATCTGAACATGTTTAAGGAAGAACCACAGTCCCTATGAAAAATGACTTTTCCAAACAGTAGGCTTCATTTTGACCTTTGGAAAGACAATTCTGTGGGTTTTTTCCCTCATTATGTGTGGTGATGTAATTTCAGTTAGAAAGATATTTTGCAATAACGGTGACAATATACTCAAATATGCATGACTAAAATAGCAATGCAGTGTGGAAATACATTTCATGATTGAAAAACTAGGCGGTTATACTTTTCTTCCCTCTGTATTGCCACTGCCTGGAATAGAAGTTCATTTCAGCACATTTGGCCAAATTCTTCATAAGGGAAGCACAAATTAAATTCTTTTTTAGACAAATCAGATCACTTAAAATATGGACTTCAGACACATTACCAGTTTAGCCTGCAGAAACGACATGCATCAACTCTAACAATTATACCCATTAGCTTAAGTGAAGAAGCACTGGGCAAAATTATAGAGGATGAGATTTCTTTTTTCTGCCATGTTTCCTCCTTTCATGACCACAGGATCTCAGCATCCTTCTTTGTTCCTGTGAGGAACTCATTTACACAAAGATATTGGGGCGTGGGGGGATCAGTACATTGGCTTTACCAGGATGTTGCGTTTAAAGGAGGAACCTGGAAAAGAGAGGCTTAACGTACGCCGTAAACAAATCTGAAGATGGCATTATATTTTGCTATCAGGTGGAGGAGATGAGAGTCAGGATTTATTCTTTCTGCAAGTGAGCTTTGCTCAGGAAACCGTTCTTGGGCCCGACCAGCCCATGGCTAGAGCAGAGTGGTACTTTCAGAACTTAAATTCCCTGACGTGAAGCTTTGCATTTTACTAATAGAGCCGCAACCAAAGGACTCTGCATTTCACACAGCCTGACAGGAACCAGAGGGCATGCCTGTGTGTTTAGCCTTCCAGTTTGGAAAAGGGAGGGGACAGGCCCCTGCCAGCTTCCTTGGCCGCGGTACTAACAGAGGACTCTGGTGTTGGATGCTGACAGCGGCCACAGGTTTTTAAAGTCTTAGGGCAGAGTTCTGGTTCATAAGGCCTGGCCATTGATGCTGCGATTTGTGTGGGTGGATGTGGCAGAGGAGCCCCAAGGTAGTGGTTCAATAAATATTAATTGATGGGCATTAAAACAATCGATGACCCCAGGGCATGCCACCTTGTGTGCCAGAGACTTTTTAATCTGTGAAATGGAGAAAACCACATTGAGCTGCTCTTGGAAGTTATGAAAAATGATTGTAAAGGGGTTTTATAAGCTTAAGCGCCTTGAGTGACAGTGTCCAAAGAAAACAGCCCCGGCAGCTGAGAGCAGAACATCCCGTGGCCTCGCCAGTGGTGTACAGTAGCAGTTTTCAATGACATCTGTTCTGGACGCCAGCCAATTGTTAAAAGAGAAAAACTAGAATAATATATTGCTGGGGACTCAACCCCCTGTCCAGGGATGAAATTTGAAAGTTGATCAAACTATAGGAAATGATTTTGAATTAGTCTTTCCTGAGATCGGGAGGCAGAGGACTTTTGTGTGTGTGTAATAAAGAATTTGACAATTGACCTTGTATTAAGTATTTCCTTTTACCAGTTATCTCTATGTGGGATAATTACCAAACCAACTGAAGGTAAATAGCTGTGTTTTTACCCTATCCTACAGATCTTAAAGAGATTCAGTTTATTAGAAAACAGTCCTGTGTCAGACTGGCACCTCAGTTGGTCTACTGTTGCCCTGTAAATTACATTCATTTCAGTTTTAAGCCATTTTCCCTGTTCTGTACTTGGCTTTTCTTGGGTAGAACAGATATCAGACACGGTTCATAGGTCCTCTAGTTACACATGCAATTTTGTCGATGACTACCCCATGTAGTGCCACACATACTGTTAAACCTGAAGATGGTTATTAATTGAATCTGTATGCATCCCATCACGAACTTACCGAGTTCCAGGCCCTGTGAGAAGAGTTCAGCACCTGTGTGGGTGGCTCCAAGAAGAGGTGGGTACGGAGGAGCTTCCCAAGTGAGGCAAATCAGGGAACCTAAGCTTAGAAGTAGGAATGCATTAGACACATCTAGAGAACAGTGAGCAAAACAACCTGGCCAGAGTGGGGGGATTTTGTAGAGGAGTAGGTTGGAAAAATCCCGCCCTTTCTTGAAATTTGCCCCTCCCTTCTCTGCCAAGGTACCATGGTCTCCAAGTTCTGCCTACATTGCAGACCTTCCTAATCTTCTCATGATTCCTTGTTGCCCAAGGTTCTTCCCTCGGCCCTTTTCTCTCTAAACACGATTTCTGGGCAGCATGTCCACTCGCCTGGGTGGGATGCTTATCTCTGTGTGGATAACACCTAAACATGTATCTCTGACTCTAACCTCTTTCTGGGTGGCAGCCCCCTGCTTCCAATTTCCCACTGGCACTTCTTGCTGAATAACACTGTGTCTACCTGCCTTGTCCTTCCATTGGGACCTGCTCCTTTCTGAGCTCTGCTATATTGAGCATAGAAGGGTGTCAAGGAGGATGGAAGTCTGAGTTCAAAGAATTTATTCTGCATACAGAAGGAAGCAGAAAGTAGGAGATTGTAGACAAAAAGAGGTTTTTAAGGATTAGAAAAGTAGAGCGAGTCCAGGTAATAATAAGGTCTAGGGTCTTGCTACTCAAAGGGTGGTCTGTGGACCCACCACATCAACGTCCCCAGGGAAATAGTAGAAATGAGTGTCTTAGCACCCCATGCCGCAGACCTACTGAATCGTAATCTGCATGTGAATAAGATACCCAGGGGAACTGTGTGCATATTAAAGCCCGAGAAGCATTGGTCTGGGATATGTGCATAAGAGAGACTTGATGAGATTGAGTGGAGATGAAATTCATCAAATAATGGTGGCACAGGGAACCAAGAGTTGAATGAATGAATAATGCACGGGGGACACTGAAATGACCCAGTGTGAATGCAATAATGTGGGTGGAGAGGAAGAATGTGAGCTGACTGCCAACTTCCTTAATGAATGCCTTATGCCCTGGAGTGAGGGAGGGTCCTTGTCTCAGATGACAGTGATATCTGACACAAGATTTTTGACATCTCAGTTCTTTGAGAACAGAGTCTCTGATTAGGAATTTTCTATACCCCAGCTCTTAAAAAAATATAGCAGGCCCTTAAATAATGGTGAATTGACTATGAGCAGTGGCTTAAAGAGATTCAACCTTTTTTTTTTTTCCTGCCTTTATGTCAATTTACAATATTTTTTTAAAGCAGCCCTGGAGCTGACATCAACAATGTGGTATCCAATATTACCTTTCTCTCTCCTTTATCTGGTTTTTCCAACAGTTAATTAAAAATGTGCTTGCTAGTGCAAACTTTCTCACTCTTTTTTTCTTCCTCCTGATATGCAACATCTTGGAAATCTCATACACTTTAGAGCAGAGGTCCTCGACCCCTGGGCCACAGACAGCTACTGGTTAGGGGCCTGTTAGGGACTGAGCTGCCCAGCAGAGGGTAAGCAGCAGGTGAGCCAGCGAAGCGTCATCTGTGTTTACATCCCCATCACTCCCATTACCGCTTGAGCTCCACCTCCTGTCAGATCAGTGCTGGCATTGGAGTAGTTGTGTGATTATTTCATTATATATTGCAACGCAATAATAATAGAAATAAAGTGCACAATAAATGTAATGTGCTTGAATCATCCCACCCCCTCTACTCCCACCCCCTGGGTCCATGGAAAAACTGTAACCTGTCCCTGGTACCAAAAAGTTTGGGGACTGCTGCATTAGAGAAGTCATAGTAAGTCTTTGAAAGAAGAGTTTGTTATCCTTGATGCTTATCTTTGGGTGTGAGTTTGGTGTTTAGGGAGTTGCCTTGCTTATAAACAAATTAACACTGATCATGAAGGTGCTAGTTTGGAGTCAGGAGACTAGAGTTCCAATCATAGTTCTGTCCTTACTATCTGGGCAACTTTGAGTGAAATAGGCAACTGTTACTAGCTTCAGTTTCTCATTTACTCAATATGCTGGTTGGACTGTATAAATTCTAATTTCCCTTCAAATTGTAAACTTTTGTGATGTTGTAATTTGTTTAGACTGTTACAAATGCCTATGAGGTTAAAACAATGCATCTCCCTACGACATACATCCAGCCATCTCTCTTGTACTGTGGCCAATATATTTATTAAGCTTTACCTTTTAAAATATTGGGATTATCTCCATGAAAGTCCTAATACATCTGCATCTAGAATACATAGTTTTGGTAATGTTCTTAAGAGAAACTCCTCACATTAGTAGAGTATGTTAGCTCTAAATATTTTTTAAAAAAAGAAATAAAGTATCTCTTAATTGCTCAAAGGAATGAAACAATTTTCTTATGAAATAGTTTAAAAAGACCAGTCTTTCCCAAGTGTATAATAAGATGGAGTATGACCCAAAGTTGTGAAGACTATGGGGCATTTCTTGAAATTGAAGACTCAACTGAATTCTCAAACTGTGGACCTGAGGGATACTTTCATGATAATTACAAGGAATGACTATTTTCCCTGGTAGTTAGTAAGCATATGAAACTCATTACTTGCATAGTTTCCAAAGGCCGTCTTAAAATGGGTTCCAGAATGATTTAGATCAGTTCATTATGATGGATTCCTAAAGGGATTGAGAGTGTTTTGATCATTTGGTGTGTTGCCCAATTCTTTAGGTTGACATTTGAGATCTTCTAATGTCTTTTTTAAAATGTCTTTTAAAAATTATTGTTTTAAAATAAAAAAAAATTGGTTAAATGATAGAAAACATAACTGGACTGGACAAAACATGAATGTTGACCTTGTTACGAAGTATTTTTCTTCCAATAGCACTGACTGTAGAAAGGTTTCCATAATTTCCAGGCTGTGGTTATTCATTTGGGGAATTAATTAATAAAGAAAACTCTTTATTATGGTAAATTTTAAATATAAACAAAAATAGAGAGTGCAGTATAGTGGAACTCCATGTCCCCATCACTCAGCTTCAACAATTATCAACTCAGCCTAATCTCACCTATAACCTTTTCTTCACCCTTCCCCTACTCCCTGATAATTTTAAAGGAAATCCAAGGCACCCCCATTTCATCTGTAAATATTTTAGTATGTATTTAAAATATAAGATTCTTCACTATTTTACTAAAGTGAAATTTATGTACAGTGAAATCCATAGCTTGTAACTACAAGTTGATCCACTTTGATAAATATCCCAATCAAGTTACAGGAAATTTGATGATCGCATTACAGTTCCCTCTTGTCCCTTTCCAGTCAATTCCCAACCCACTTTTTTTTTTTTAACCAACTTTATTGAGTTATAATCAACAAGTAAAATTGTATAAATTAAAGATGTACAATATAATATACATACATGTTGTGAAATCATCACCACAGTAAAGTTAGTTAACACATCTATCACCTTTTTTTTTGGTGGTAGTGAGAACATTTGAGATTTACTCTCTTGGCAAATTGTGTATGGTACAGTATTGTTAACTATAGTTACCATGCTGTACATTAGATCCCCAAAATTTATTCATCTTATAACAAAGTTTATACCCTTTTATCAACATGTCTCCATTTTTTTCCACTCTCTGGTCCCTTGCAACCACTATTCAATCTCTGTTTCTATGAACTTGACTATTTTAGATTTCATGTATAGGTGAGATTATACAGTATTTGTCTTTCTCTGTCTGACTTATTTCACTTAGCATAATGCCCACAAGATTCATCCATGCTTTCACAACTGGCAGGATTTCTTTCTTTTTTATAGCTGGATAATATTTCCTTGTATACATATCACATTTCCTTTTTCCATTCATCTGTTGATGGACATGGCAGTTTCCATGCCTTGCTATTGTGAATAATGCTGCAATGAACATGGGGTGCAGATATTTCTTTGAGATACTGACTTCATTTCCTTCAGATATATACCCAGAAGTGGGACTGCTGGATCATATGGTAGTTCTATCTTTAACTTTTTGAGGAAGTTCTATACTATTCTCCATAAAGGCTGTATCATTTTATATTCCAACCAACAGTGCATAAGGTTTCCTTTTTCTCCACACCCTCGCCAACACTTATGTATGTATATTGTTAAATAATAGCCATCCTAACAGGTGTGAAGTGATATTTCGTTGTGGTTTTGACTTACATGTCTCTGATGATTAGTGATGTTGAGCACCTTATATGTACTTTTTTGGAAAAAAAATGTCTATTCAGGTCCTTTGCTCATTTTGTTAATCAGATTGTCTTTGTGCTATCGAGTTGTTGAGTTTCTTATGTATTTTGAACTTTAACCCCTTATCAGATATAAGGTTTGCATATATTTTCTCTCATTTCATAGGCTACCTTTTCATTTTGTTGGTGGTTCTCTTGCTGTGTAAAAGCTTTTTAGTTTGATGTAGTTCCTTTTGTTTATTTTTGCTTTTACTGCTTGTGCTTTTGGTGCCATGACTAAAAAATCATTGCCAAGGCTAATATCAAGGGACTTTTCTCCTGTTTTCTTCTAGTAGGTTTAGAGCTTCAGGTCTTACATTTTTTCAAGTTTTTAATCCATTTTGAGTTAATTTTTGTGATTGGTGTGAGATAAGAGTCCAATTTCATTCTTTTTCATGTGTCTATCCAGTTTTCCCAGCACCATTTCTTGAAGAGACTATCCTTTCTCCATTGTGTATTTTGGACTCTTTTGTCAGAGATTAGTTGACTATATATATATATATATGGGTTTATTTCTGGGCTCTTGTTTCTTTTCTGTTGGCTTGTTTACCTGTTTTTATGCCAGTATCATATTGTTTTGATTACTATAGCTTTGTATTATACTTTGAAATTAGGAAGTATGATACCTTCAACTTTGTTCTTGTTTTTCTAGATTGTTTTGGCTATTCGGGGTCTTTTGTAGTCTCATACAAATTTTAGGATTTTTTTTTAAGTGAAAAGTATCCCTGGAACTTTGAGAAGGATTACATTAAATCTATAGATTATTTTGTGTATATGGGTATTTTAACAATATTAATTCTTCTAATCCAAGAACATGGGCTATCTTTTCCATTTATTTGTGTCTTAAGTTTCTTTTATCAATGTCTTCAGTGTATAGTTCAGTGTACAGATTGTCTACCTCTTTGGTTAAATTTATTCCAAAGTATGTTATTATTTTTCATGTGATCAGTCTCCTTATTTTTATTACTATGCATTTGTTTTGCCCATTCTTGAATTTACATAGCACATTACTGAGTGAGTGGAATCATGTATTATATACTCTTGTGTCTGGCTTCTTTATCCCATGTACTGCTTTTGAGACTTGCATGGTATTGGAAGTATTAATATTCATTCTTGTTTTTTTTTTAATTGTTGAATAATATTCCATTGTATAAATCAGCCATAATTTGTTTATTTTCCTGTTGATGGACTTTTTTTTTCGAGTTTGGGAATATTATGACTAAAGCTGCAATAAGCATTCTGGGATAAGTCTTTGTGTGAACACTTGTTTTCATGTCTATTGTGTATATACTTAGGAATGGAGGTGCTGGGCCATAGCATAGATAGATGCATGTTAACTTCATAAGGAACTGCCAAAATAGTATGGTTTTACATTTCCACCAACAGTCCATGAGAGTTACAGTTGTTCTATGGTCTTATCCACATTTGGTGTCTGCTTTTTAATTTTAGCGATTCTGATGGATGTAAAATGGTATTTCATTATCATTTTAAATTGTATTTCTTTAATTACTAGTGATCTTTGACCTTCATTTCATGTGCTTGTTGGCTACTTCACTTTTGTGGTCGGTCTGCTAAAGTATTTTACTCATTTTTAAATTGAGTAAAATTTTGTTATTGATTTAAAGAATTCTTTTAAAAATATTCTGGATATAAGTCAGATATATGTATAGTAAATATTTTTATCTTAGTCTTTCATTTACTTATATTTTTAATGGTGCTTTTTGATGAGCAGAATTTTCTAATATTGATGAAGTCTTTTTATATTAATATAATGTGCTTAGTGCTTTTTTTGTAGTCTCTTTAAGGAAAGTTTGCTACCTCAAAGAGACAAAGATATTCCCCAGGTTTCATTTAGAGCTTTATAAATTTAGTTTTTATATTTAGACCTATGATCCCTCTCAAATGAAATTTTTGTGTATATTGAGAGGCAGGCATCAAGGTTTTCTCTAATATATTTTAAAATCAATTTGTCCTATCACCATATGTTGAGAAGACGGTTTTTCTTATTGAATTGCACAAGTGCCTTGGACAAAACTCAGATGACTATATAAGTGTGGTTTTTGGACTCTTTTCTGTTCCATTGATCTGTTTGTCTATCCTTATACCAAGTTTATACTCTTTTGAATAATGTAGGTTTACAGTAAATCTTGAAATCTGGTAAGGCAAGCCCTCTAATTTGTTCTTCTCTTTCAAGAAAGTTTTGCCTATTTTGAGTTCTTTCTTTTCGCAATATAAATTTTAGAATCAACTTGTCAATTTGTACAAAAAAACTTCTTGGGATTTTTTTTTAAAAGGTTGTTTTATTTTTTTTTTAATTATTGATTGAATTGAGAGAAAGTGAGAGAGAGAGAGAGAGAGAGAGAGAGAGAGAGAGAGAGAGAGAGAGAGAAGGAGGGAGGACTCAGAGCAGTCTTCATAGTTGTACATCATTAGTTGTGACATGGTTTTGTTACACACAGGTGGATGTGGGGCTGCACAGGGTGGAAAACAAACCAGGGGCCTCCCACATGGGAGGTGAGAGCCTTCGCTGCTGAGCCATCCCAGAGGTTACCAGTTGTGCCATAGTTCAGCATGTGGGTTTGTACAGGCCAAGGCCGGGAACTGAATCCAGGACCTCACGATTACTAGGCAAGTGCTCAACTGCTAAGCTATTCTGGCCTCCCCCTTCACAGGATTTTTGATTTGGATTGTATTGAACTGTAGACAAATTTGGAGAAAAATTGACATTTTAAAAATATTGAATCTTCCAGTCCATGAACACAGGGTACCTTTCATATATTTAAGTCTTCTTTAATGTTTATAGGTTTCAGTCTGACAGTTCTGCATATCTTTGATTAAATTATTGCTAATAATTTTATGTTCTTTTATAATGTTGTAAACAGAATAAAAATACATTTTCCAATTGTTTGTAGTATATAGAAATACAATTTGTTTTTGTATGTTGATTTTGTTTCTATTCTTTAAATAGAGACATCTACTATTGATATAGCTTTAAGATCATGGACTCAATCTGCCTTTAAGCCTACTCAGTGAATATGTCTTTTTTCAATCTTGTGCTTTTTAGTTCTAGAATTTCCACTTGTTCTTCTTAAAGTTTTATTTATTTATTTGTTTATTTTTTGACAGAGAGAGAGAGAGAGAGAGAGAGAGAGAGATACAGAGACAGAGAGAGAACTGAACTGGGGGAGCTCCCAGTTCAGCGTATGGGTCCACACGGGCCGGGGCCAGGATTCGATCCCCGGTCCCCGGCGCTGCAAAGTGAGCACTTAACCCACTGAGCCATCCCGGCTTCTCCCCACTTGTTCTTCTTTATAGTGATTTTTCTGCTGAGTTTCCCCATTTGGTCACTGTCTTTGGCTGTCCTTTCCTTTAAGTCCTTTAACAGATTTATATAGCTTTTTAAAATTCCTTATTTGTTAATTCCAACATTTGGATCATCTCAGGGTCACTTTCGATTCACCTTTTTTTCTTGACTATAGATTACATCCTCAGCCTTGCATGTCCTGTATTTTTAAATTTTATTTTATATTGGATGTGGTGGATGATATGTTATAGAGATTATATTCAGCTATGTTTCTCTGAAGAGTAATTTTTGTTCTAGTAGGCAGTTTTACTGACTATAGTGCCACTTTGAATTTTTGGAAGCTTGCTTTTATTTTATTTTATTTTTTAAAGTCTAGTTTTTAAAGATTTTTATTGTGTTTTTGACAGAGAGAGAGAGAGAGACAGACAGACAGATAGAGACAGAGATAGAGAGAAGGGGGAAGGTCCAGAATAGTCTCCATAGTTGCACATTTTTGTTTTTTCCACATAGTTTCATTCCATAGGTGGGAGTGGGGCTGCACAGGGCAGGAACTGGGCCAGGGTCTGTCTCTGGTGAGAACCAAACGGGGGAACTCCCCAGTTTAGCATATGGGTCTGCATGGGCCAGGGCTGGGATTCGATCCTCGGTCCCCGGGCTGCAAAGTGAGCACTTAACCCACTGAGCCATCCCGGCTTCCCCTATTTTTTGTTTTTAAAGAAAGTGGCTTTATTTTGGTTTGCTTTTAGTCTTAGGATGAATCAGGTGTAGCCCATAAGGGGGTTTATTGGGAAGCCCGCAGTATTTCCCAACTTCTTCTAACTTGGCGATATACAAGCTCCAAACTCTTCCACGTAGAAGACAGCAGTGCGGATGTTCCTTAGCTTCTCTATCCTTCCAGTTGTTGCTTTCTATTGGACTCCTTGGTGTCTACTCTGTGTGTGTGTGTGATTTAGGAATTAACCGAGACAACAGAGTTTATGGACAGATTTTGGTGCTTCCTTCTCTGTGGCTCTCTTTTCCCCAGGATTTGCTCCCTCATTGTTCATTGCCAATATTAACTCTGAACTATATGTCCAAAATAGTCTAAAACCAAGAAACTGGTGACTTGGTGATCGAGTTCGAGATGCCCCAACCCTCCTGGACCAGAAGTACCATCAAAACAAAAGCCATATACATTTAGTTTCCTTGTAATATGATCCCTTCTTTAAGTGTCAATTCTCTTCCAGTTTCTGCTTGTTTTTGGTCACTTTCCCGTGCCTTCAATTAGTTGTTTTAAAAATATATTGTCAAGAGCGTATAATTTTTTGTGTGTGGAAGTTAAACTGATACAAACTACTCTGCCACTAGTAGAATTAAAAACAAACAAACAAAAAAACATTTTTATCATACCTGAAAAATTTCAATAATGCCTTAATTTGGTCAGTCAACAGTGTTCAAAATGTAGGAATTTAAGTGTTTTGTGGGGAAGCTGATATTTAGTTTTGTTTTCTTGGTGGCAAACTTGGGTAACATTTTCTCAAAACCTAAGCTCATTCATTCCCTGGCCGAGAACTATACTGCTGGTTTCATCATGAGCATCCTAGATGGTGTTAGACCTTAGCAGTCTCTCAGCAGTAGCTGCTGAACCATGGCAACCTCAACTTTGTGGGACCCAATCAGGAGCAAAAAAGCATGTGAAAAAGGCCTTTGAGCAGTTAAAATGGACATGTAATGTTAGTTTTATCATAGGAGAGGCTGTCAAATTCTATTGACCTATTGACCTCACACCTTGCGATCCCCAGCCCCTTCCCAGTTTACAGAATATTAGGAGTAGCAAGTACAGGAGAGGAAGATGACATGCTAGAAGCAGGCACGGTGACAGTAGCAGGTAGTGAGTGGCAGGTGACAGTAGAGTCAATTCAGGTGAGTGCAATCTCTGTATTAGAGGCAGGGTTAGGTTCTGGGAAAACTAACATACCTACCATATGGCTTGCATATGGAGGAGCTTGTAGAATGTCAGGGTATGCAGGCATGCAAAAGGAAAATAGACCCATGAGGGAAATAATACAAGTTTGCACTAAGTATACTCGTGGAAGTAAGGAGAAATTAGGAGATTCCAGGAAGCCTCCAGTAAGAATAAGTTTGAATGGCTCACAGGTTGACATATCCATGTGGGTCCTGGGAGGAAATAGAAGACACACTGAAAGGGATTAAAAGGAACTTCATAAAGTTACTAGTACAAAGCTGTGTGCTCAGTTAAGGAAAATCAATAAAGGATTGCCAAGAACCCCAAGGCCTGCAGAAGTGGGAAGCTGTTACCGTCCTTAGATCAGAAGGGGCAAGAAGAAAGAGAGGTTATTAGACCCTGCACGGCTTTTAGCAATTGGGAGGACCACCTATGGCATCTTGTGGAGGAGTGAAGCCCCTGACACACTGACCTTGATCTCCTGCTGAATCCAACCAAGCCAGAGGACAAGGGGACTCAGTTGATATTATCCATATATGTCAACCTCCCAGGGGTCAGAGCTGCTTCGGGAAGCACATACGGTGTATCTAGATAGGGTAACCTGAGAATATTTAGCAAAATTGATTAGGAGTTTGCTTTGGATGAAACAAAGCCCATGGGGAGAGCATTCATTCTAAGCTCAGGGGCTAATGTGTGAAGGTTCTAAGCTCAGGGGCCAATGGGTAAAGGTACCTCGTGCCATGTTCAGAGAATTCAAGAGCTTTTGCAAGGAGTAGAGCATAGAGTTCATTTGGGGTGTGGCTAATAATGGGAATGTTCTTTAGCTGTTGAGACATAATTCTTTAGCTGTTGAGAATCCTAGAGGTCACCAATAGCAAGGCCTATGAGGAGATGCAGAAAGATCAGCAGTAAAGGGAAGGAAGCATTTCAGGAAGGGCGGTGGGTCCCAGCTCATGTTCTGTCAGCATGGACGAAGAAAGATTATCTGGAAACATACAAGTCTGGTGTCAGCATTGTGCAAACAGCACAATACACTCTTCAGTAGTAATGGAGGCTGCTGGAAGGTTCATTGTCATAGCCTTATGTATAGAGAATCACAAGTTAATATCATATTCTGTTACCAGGGCAGGAATGTATGTGGCTAATTTTAGAAGCATTTCTATCAAAGGTTTTTCCATTATCCAAAGAGCTTTGATACTTAGAGAAAAAAACGTTTAAGAATCTGGGATATTTGCTTATAGGAAACATCGTTTTTTCTGGATGAGGATAGGTAAATGAAGCTTTGTTACATTTATTATTATTGTTATTTTTATTATTATTTAACAAGGTTATTGTTATTATCAAGAATCAAGGCCATACAAAATAAAGACCCTCTGAAACCAAACTCACCATATTTCATATTGAGTGTTGGTTAGAAAACATTAAGTCAGTAGATCTGTTACTACCTGGTTTGGTTGCTGATGTGCTTGGAGCGAACTGGTTTCTTCAGTAGGACCCTTGTCCTTCACATTCCACTGGTTTAAATATTCCTTTGGTATAATAGGTCTTCTTAGTTATAGCTGGAGCAAGGTCAGCTTTTGCTGGGTTCATGACTTCCCAGAAATCATGGTTCACTTGATCTGAGTCATGCTGTGTTAGCTGCTGGTTTAAGGATTTGTTTGAGACAAGTGGCAGTCCGCTTGTTTCTTCATGTCCCCTCTTCTCCTTTCTTCTTCCATCTTCTGCCCTCTCATTCCCTGTCTAGGTGTGGGTTCTGATCCTTCCTCACCCTGAAGTACATCGTCAGTGTTAGTCTTCTTTTTAAATAGCTTTCCATTGGACTTCCCAGCCTGCATACTCAACTTGTAAGGCTACCCAACTAATGGCTGAGCGCAAAAGCTGTGTTCCAATATTAGCTGGCTGAACACATGTGCCAATAGGACACATGTCATAACTGTGCAAGCCTAGTTTGGACCTCACATTAAGAACTTACCCACCTAATATTTTCTGGAGTTTTGACTCCATTCACTGACCGAGACCTCTTTCGGTTAGGGTATTGGTTAGTCTCTACCATAGGATAATAACAGTACCTATCAATGAAAGTTTGGTAAGGACTAAATGCAATAGAACTTAAGTTATATTTAGTTCAGCTCCTAGAATATAGGGGATGCTCAGTAAAAGTTAGCTATTATAATTATTACCTGGAAGTAAAGCAAACCACTCGACTTTATCCACTCTAGCATTTTGCAAACCTGTTTAACCACAATACTGGCATTTCTAGAACCATTTTTAACATTTTAAGGAATGGCTTGGGAAACTCTTAATTAAGAATTTGAACAAAATTAGGCCGCTCACTGTTTACAGTGAGGGACTAAATCAATAATGCTTGAAGTAGGAGTTGGGTTTCTGAATCTTAGCTTAGTCCTTACCACACCTTAAAATTACTTAAAAGGGACAGGTTTCATTTTAAGATATAAAACAGAAATGAAAAAAGTCACCCTGATCCAAAGTCTGAACATTTTCTCATTTCTCCCTTGTGATCACATCTCCAGATGACTCAGGAAATTCAGGGGAAGCTATTGGCAGTTCTCAGGACCCGATTCTGATTTTGGCTTTTCTGAAATAATGAGGCCAGAAGTTGTTCTCCTGTGCTCCCCTGTGTCCTTCTTTTTTTTTTTTTTTAATATTATTATATTTTATTGTTAAATTTAATGGCGTGACATTGGTTGGTAACAATCAGACAGTTTCCCAATGGACAACTCCACATCACATCA
>PVKE010026081.1:0-22573 GCA_004027555.1 Craseonycteris thonglongyai | reverse complement strand
AATAATAATAATTGCTTCAAAAGCAGAGGCCATTTCTTTCATCTGTATATCTCTAGTGTGTAACAAAACAGCTCATTCACTGTTTTCTAATTAAATTTTAAATAACATACTTAATAATGAATAAACAAAAGACATAAAAGAGAAAAGAAAACACTTTTTCTCTTGGCTCTAGCAGACAAATCCCTTAAAAAATATTCAAACGGGGGAAGCCGGGATGGCTCAGTGGGTTGAGTGCTCACTTTGCAGCGCTGTGGACCGAGGATCGAATCTCGGCCCCGGCCCATGCGGACCCATGTGCTGAACTGGGGAGTGCCCCCAGCTCAGTTCTCTCTCTCTCTCTCTGTCTCTCTCTCTCTCTGTCAAAAACAATAAAAAAAGAAATAAAAAAATTGTTTAAATGTGTATTCGTTATCTTATAAAAAAAAAAAAAAAATTAAAACAATACCTGATTACTGTAAAAACATTAGGAAAGCCAGATAAGCAAGAAGAAAAATACTGGTGACTTTAAAAATAGGTTTTTGAATAGGCAGAGACACCATCTAAAGAAGGAAGAGGTATATACCCCACAAAGCAAATCTGAGAGCTCTGAAAGCTGGTGCTAGGATATATGCAGTATGAACCCCAATATGTACTCTCTACTTACTTGAGAACAGCAATCTCTTGAACAGTAATGGCCCTTTTATCTTTGGTTCCCATATAGGAGAATATGTTTGGCTTGACTCTGGTAAGACAAAACCAAAACCAACTGAAGTTGCATGCCATCAGGAAATCACATTTCTCATAATTTAAGATTCAAATAAATACCATAACATAATAAGAGGTGAACAAGGAGAAACTTTATTTAAAAATGTACCCAGAAAAAATTAATATTTTAAAAAGAAATATTTATTAAATATTAAAAGAAAGTAAATGATGCCTGCACAACTCCCTTCTTAGCAGTACTCAACTTAGGAAGTTTGTGGCTCTAGGTTACTAACATGCTTTTCAAAGACTTGGTTAGTCAGTAACAAAAAGAAAATAATGTACTTCTATTGATCATGAGCAATTCATTACATTACATAATTATGAAGGTGAAGAAAAAAATCATTCTAGATATATAATGCACTACTTTGGAAAAAAATTTAAAAGATTTATTGTATTTGAGAGGAGAAAGAGAGAGAGAAGGGGGAGGGCCCAGGGCAGTCTCGATGGCTGTACATTGTTAGTTGTGACATGGTTTCATTCCACACAGGTGGATGTGGGGCTGTGCAGGGTGGGAACTGAACTTGGGGGACTCCTGCATGCTGCCATCCTGGCGGTTACTTGGTGCCACAGTTCAGTAGATGAGTTTGCACAGCCGGGGCCAGGACTCAATCCCCAAACCTTACAGTTGCAAAGCAAGCATATATCCTGCTGAGCTATCCTAGCATCTCCTCTTTCGAAATTTTTTATCTTCAATTTTTAAAAAGTTAATGATATGAACTTCCTATAAATATATGCTATTTATTTGTATAAAAAAAACAAATATTAAACTATGAATCTAAATAGTTTTGATATGAGGATATAAGTAAGCTAGTTTACCAAGAAATATTTTATAAAAACTGCTCCACCCTAAAAGGAAAAAAGCAGAAAGGATTTCTTGAACTCTAAGCAATCCCCTGCCCAGATATCAGAGGATCTCCCTCCCCAATTGTCTATTCTCCTGTCAGGAATTGTCTATTCGCCTGGGCTCAGGTATAGACATAGCACCACCAACTCTCTCCAAAGAGCTATCAACTAGAGTAAAATAAAATGTTACCCAATAAGGTACTGTGTCCTATGGGCTGAACTGCGTTCCTTCCAAATTCGTATGTTGAGGCCCTGACCCCCACTGCACCTCAGAATGTGACTGTGTTTGAAGAGACTTTAAAGGGGCGATTAAGTTAAAATGAAGCTGTCAGGGTGGGCTCTCATTCAATCTGACTAGTGTCCTAATAGGAGAAAATATGGACACACAGAGAGACTCCAGGGGCACATACCACAGAGGAAAGGCCATGTGAGGGCAAAGAAAGAAGGTGGCCATTTGCAAGCCAAGGAGTGGCCTTAGAAACCAACCTACCAACCAACCAACACCCTGATATTGGGACTTCTGGCCTCCAGAACTGCTAGAAAATAAGTTTGTTATTTAAGCCACCCTGGTTGTGGTATTCTGTTATGGCAACCACAGCAAACTGACATGTTCAAACTGGGTTAACTATATATTAGAAAGCAAATTTCCATTGCATACAGATTTTCTATGGTGCTTGTACCCATTTCTAAAAAAAAAAAATTATTTGGCACCTAGCCTATCCTCAGAGACTGAATCTCTGCTATATTTGCATTCCTATGAAAAAATCTGACTGGTCTCAGGTTTTCAATCTAGTTAGTCTCCAAGAATTAAGAGCTTACAGTTTAGTAAAGCAAACCTCTGTAACCATATCAAAGTGTAGACTTTCAGGGGAAAAAGTTAATTTTCATATTAAGCTGGACAAACTTGTAATTCTCTACTATCTGTGAACTATTTACTTACAGAACTTTCATCTTGAATGTTGGGCAATTATGCAAGGTTAAAAAAATTAACTCACCTACTGTCTAAGAAGATGAATTGGGAGGCATATTTACTTATCTGTTTCCTTATTTTCCTGCTCCCTTTTCATTAGAATGGAAAAAGGAAAATAAATTTCTGTGTTTTGTTTTTGTATAGGCACAATAAAAAGATACTAACCTTAAATATTTGGACAGTACATTAATAGCATCCATGGTATCTTTGTTTTCCTTGTACAGTACAAAGTGGCAGTAACTTCCCCTAGATTTTGGCCAAGAATGTTTTCTTGGATCTTAAAAACAAACAAACAAAAATTAAACATTATATACTCTGTAATAAAAGTTATGAGTTTTTTCTTATGAAATCCTACAATCTCATTTATTGCTGGAGACCCTCTGAGTGAGAAATTAGATCTAGTCTGACAAGAAATACAGGTTTAAGTGGTTACAGCTGTTTGTTCTACAGGTATTAAACTTCCTGTGACTGCATACTTGACATTATCTCTCCATATTTAAAATCAAAAGCTGAAATGCAGGACGTGTGACAAATGACTAAGACTAACCAGCAATCTTACATAGAAAAACACAGCGGGGTTGACCATTTGCTGGCAGAGTTACTTTACAAGCACATGTCTGATGGGAGGACCGACGAGCTCTCTAGAACACATACAGTCCTGAGGGAAAATAGCAATCACGTTGGGTTGTGCAGCCTTGCCTCATATCCCAAGGTGTTCATACATACAGGATGGAGGCCTTGGTTGGGATGAGGATAAAACAAAGGAGTTGCTTTAGTGACTCGGTTAGATTTTGCAAAGGCCACTTCCATCACAAAAGTTTAGTTAATACTAGATGGTTTACAAATGTCTACATGACAAAGAGAGCAGCTGGCATTCAAGACCTAACTGTCATTCTTAGGGAGATAAAAAGATGTTAAATTATAAGCCAAGTTAAATGCCAATATCTGAGCTACTGTTACTTGACTTGCTTGAATCTTTGGAAACAGATAAACATTTCAAGACTTGGTACAACCTGATTTTTAAAATTGTTCTTTTAAAGGAATATTTTAATTATCCTATAATCTAGAAACATATTTAAACAATATTAAGAGTTAGATTTAAGATGCCCAAAGGGTATTTTGAAAAATTAACACTTTGGGAGAAATACCTAAGTCACAACTGTACTTCCCAGATGTCATACAGTAATATTCATGAGTCTGTGTCACACAGCCACAGCTGTTATCTGAACCCAGTTAATTCACTTGATTTCTATAACTCCATTAAATAAAAACTGTGAAAAGATATTTCACACAATCCCTAGGAAAGAGCCTTCTTTTAGAAATGTTCTTTTGTCTCTGTCCCTAAAATAATCCTTTAGCATGAACTCATGCATCCATCTTTAGAAACGTAAGAAACTTCTAGTACTGAAGTTACTTATACACCTGGTTTTGTCAAGGAAAAAAGCACTGTTTGATAGGATAGGTTCGTGGTTTAAACTATAATGTAAAGAACAAGTGAATCAAAAACCATTGGGGAAAACTGCCAGATCACAGATGCTTAGCAAATTGCTTTTCCCTTCTGATAAATATAAATGTGAGTTTTCCGTCTTGTACAGGAGAGTACTTTATTTCTTTTGCTCTTGGTGTGAATTCCTCACATCTCATCCTTACAAAATTGTAAATAGAAATATTATTTTTGGTTTTATTTTCAGCTCTCTACAGTTAAACAAAGTTGTCTATACTTGATACTTGTGACAAAAATCATTGGCATTTCATTTTACATACATGAAACGCCAACCCCTCTTACCTGCTGCAGTTCTGACCTCTGTCCAAATGTACAGCATAAAGAGCACAAGAGAGCAATGTTTAATTTCTAATAATAAAGTGCTTTAGAGGTGAACATGCAAATGATCGCATGGAAAATTTCTACCAAGGACTTCTACAGCACCTGGTAGAATGTGGTGGGTTAACAGCCATGTAGACATTAACAATGGAATGTTGCAGAGGCAAACAGTGAACAAGTAGAAAACTCACCTATAGGTACAAGCTTTCCTGTCTTAATCACCTCACAATGGCATATCAGCTCATCCTCAAACCTGCACTGTCTGTACCCAATGGACATAGCAAATGGTTTGAGACTGAATGCAAAATGTTTCCCCATCTAGAGATTTGTTTTCTCAAATATGCGAGGACATGTACCAAAAGGCTCTTTGTGATTAACTTTTGGTATGAGACTGAAAGTAATTATTGTTTTCTTTGTGTTTTATGAGTTTTCTGCACTGAGTAATAAAGATTTTTTATTCCAAAAAAACCTGAAAAACGATTACAGAAAATAGTTCTTGAACTAAACAATTAAGAGAGATTTAAGAGACTTATCCATTGAATGCAATGTTCTGACCTGTTTGTATCATTATTTGAACATGTCACCTATATGTAAAAGACATTTTTGAGACAATCAAAAAAACTGAACATGCACTGGGTATTAGATATTAAGAAATTATTGTTGACTTTGTTAGATGTGATAATGGCTTAGGGTTTCAGTTCTTACCTGTTAGACATATATTGAAGTATTTATGAGTGAAGTAAAGTGCTATGTAGAATTATCTTTAAACCACTTCAACAAGAAAAAAAGTAGAAGCAATAGATCAAACAAAAACAACAAAATGTAATTAATCTTAAAAGACAATTGGTGGGTACATAAATTTTTAAAAAATATATGATAAAAGTTGATGAAGTATAGCTACGTTTTTCCTGAACTACCCCTTCAGTACATTCACAATTAACTCTAAATGGCAACAAATAAATGAAGCCACAAGACTAAAAAAACTAAATTCTACTATACCTGAAGAGAAACCATGACAACTGAGTATGAGTTTTGGCTCACAAGCATGCATCTTTTATTAGTAAATCCAAGCACTGAGCATGGATACAAGGATTCTTTTCCTAAGTGCACTCAGTATATAAAATAGTAAGCATATGCATTGATTAAGTGGAACTATTTTAAATAACAGAAAATCAATTGAGTCTCAATTTATCTGGGGCAGTTTATAAAACTCTAAATCCTTAGAATGCTAAGTAGCATACATGTAGTTTTAAACTTTATGTGAATTTAAAATAATTTTCAGATAATTCTGAGACAATGATTTTAAAATGCTAATACAAAGAATTCTCAGGCTGAGATAATAAGGAAGCAACCTTCTGATGGTCTGATATATAGAGCATCCCCAGTCTAGCAGAAATGGAAATTAAATAAAAGAAACCACATTTAGGAAGAGTGATACACTGTGTATAGAGAAACTCATGAATAAGGAAGGAAAAATATTTGTAGCTTGAGAAAGGTGACAGATGGGGTAGCATGCAGAACCTTCTTCCCTTCCTATTCAAGGCCATGTATACTGCAGCACCCCTGGCACACCAATCTTTCAGCTTCCTCAGGGATCCTGTTCCATTGGTTCTCACTGTCCTCCTGGAATTTTCACCCTCCCTCTGCCCAATGGCTCTTTCCCTTCAGTATGTCAATACTCTCAGAGGTCTTTCACTTTAAAAGTCAAATCTATGCTTCCCTCTCCTTAACCGTGTTCCTTTCCTTTATTCTCCTCTTTATAGACTGTTTGAAAAAGCAGTCTGTATTTACTGCCTTCCATCTCAACCTACTTTGTAAACTGATTTCCAATCTTAATCCACTGAAATTGCTCTGGCAAAAACCCACATGATTTCTATGTTGCTAAAAACTGATGGACATGTTTCTGAGTTCTACCTCCCTGGACATATCTGCAGTATTTTCCACTGCTAACCACTCTGATTGGAATTTCTTCTTCCTGTGGATTCTAACATACTTCTCTCTCCCAGAGAGTTTGCTTTTTATGTGTCTGGGTCTTCTTCCTGAGTTTCTGTGGATTCTTAGCTCCAGTAATCTTTCCTGGGAACCATTCATTTCAGAAAGTATGAAGAACCTCTATATATCACATGGCAGTTTTGTTTTTTCTGCTTGTCTTTAAAAAGTTCTTAAAGGTATTTATTTGTAAGGTAGATTGTCTACCTCAAAACATAAATTAATTTACCTGACTACATTTAATATTTATATGACAATTTTAGAAAAGTTTCATATGTATTCGTATGTTTTAGTAGGTAAATCAATGTGATCTACCAGACTGGATTAGCATACAAAATGTCTAAGTAAAAATAGGTGGTAATTTGTGATGTTTGGTTCTATCTGTGAAAAATTTAGGTTAAGAATGTTGCAGATCTGCTAGATAATGCATGACCCACCAATATAATATTAACATAGATTTGCAATTTAGCTTTAAAAGCTAATTATTAATAATTCAAATGCTAGGCAAGGAGACCCAGGAGGACATGCTGTCATTGATATTGGGTTCTACTTGCAGGGGCATGATCAATAGTCTCTGGATATAGCTCTCCCTACTTTTCCAATGGTATTTACTTTAAGCCACCTATAAAAAGTGAATGCAGGCTCTCAAGTGCCTTTCCAGGTCCATGAGGAGGTGGGGAGAAGAGCTCTGATGGCAGAACTGTAGTCCATCCTTGACTACATGCTACAACACCTCAAGCTCAAGAGGTTTAGATCTCTAAGCAAGTACTGATCCAATTTGACCAGCCGTCATGCCTTTTTTTAAAGTGAGAAATTCAACTGAAAGTAACAAAGACACAAAAACTCATGGACACAGTCAATAGTTTAGTGGTTACCTGAGGGTAAGGGGGAAGGTGGGTGGGAGAGCAGTGGGGTGGGGGAGTAGGGAGGGGGCATCAAATATATGATAGAAAGAAAGCTGACTCTGAGTGGTGAGCACATAATGCAATGCACAGACAATGTAATGTAGAATTGTACACCTGGAAACTATGTTGTTACCAACCAATGTCACCCCAATAAATTTAAAATATAAAAAAATAAAGTGACAAATTCATATTCTACTGAAGATGTGTAAAGTGAAATGTGGAGTGATGGTGTAAGTCACAAAGAGCTTAGCTACTCACTTGGAAATACTTAAGGGAATTCTTTATTAAAAAACAAAAAGGTGACATGGCATAAATACAGAAAATGTGGATAAAGACAGTACATGAGAGATCTGGCACCACTCGCCTGAGGGAAGGGTTGGAAAACTGTAATAGCCACCTATAAATGCCCTAACTCCTCTCCCTGCAGGTTACAAAACCTAGAATCCTCTAGGAAATAACTATCACTTCCAAGAAATAACCAGTCAAAAACACACAGGTTTTGGGGAAGCCGGGATGGCTCAGTGGGTTATGCGCTCACTTTGCAGCGCCGGGGACCAGGGATCGAGTCCCGGCCCCGGCCTGTGCAGAACCATATGCTGAACTGGGAGCTCCCCCAGTTCAGTTCTCTCTCTGTCTCTGTATCTCTCTTCCTGTCAAAAATAAAATAAATAAATAAATATTAAAAAAAAACAAACACAAAAACAAATGCAAAGTAAACATTTAGAGCAATATCTTTAAAAACAAACAGGGGAAGCCAGATGGCTCAGTGGGTTGAGTGCTCACTTTGCAGCCCTGGGGACCGAGGGTTGAGTCCCGACCCCGGCCCGTGCGGACCCATGTGCTGAGCTGGGGAGTACCCCCAGTTCGGTTCTCTCTCTGTCTCTGTATCTCTCTCTCTCTCTCTCTGTCAAAACCAATAAATGATTAAATAAATAAATAAATAAAAGTATCTTAAAAAAAACACACAAAAAAAACAACAACAAACAAACAAACAAACAAAAAACCACACACAGGTTTTGTCTTTTCCAATCTGCTTCCTCATGATCACAGTTAGCAGAATAAGACCCTGCCTTTTCAAGAGAGTGGCTGGCTAACATGGATTGCCTCTCCACAAGGAACATCTCCATAGCAGCCCTTCTCACTTCTCAACCTAGGTTCCTTGAGGGAGTTGATTGACTGCACCAAGGAATCGTGTTGTATGTAGCAAGTTACCTTCTCTCCTCTACATCTAGAATTGTTGCCAGCTATATGTCAATCTTGGGAGAATGGAAAAACAGTAACCCGAATCATTTCCCATGGAGCTCGATTCTCCTGAATAACCCAGCTAAAGAATGGCCATTAAGACAGTATTTTAAATTGTGACTCAGACATCAAAGAAATGTACAGTATCCAAATCACTGGTCCGTGGATTCAAAAGTGATTAACAACTTGGGACCCTTAAATAGTTACAAAACACATCTTCTCACTTTTCTTTTTGGTATCCACTGAGAAGTGGCCTCCAATCTCTACCTTCTCTCTAACTGCTCATGGTTTCGCATTTCTATGTTACTACCCAGACTTTTTGGTTTTACTATATTATTTTCTCAGGCACACCTAAACCTTACTTCTGCTCCCATTTTTCCTATAACTTCTCAGTTCACTAGAACCAGAGTTATAAACAATTAAGCCTTCATCCACTCACAGCATTAACCTAAAAGAATACTGAAAAAGCATTAAGGATTTGAACAGCCTTTTGATATACAGTCTTGTTTTGCTCTAACAAATATATCTAGACAGACATAACTCTTTACTAATAGGGGCCAACAATAATAGGGAGAAAGGGTGAGAAAAAAACTTTTCCATACTGTTATTTTCATTAAAATTTTATCTGTTGATTTGACAGGTAAAAGAAAAATTAATATATATATGTATATATTTAAGGATTTATTTTACTTTTTAACAGAGACAGAGAGAAGTGGGAGGGCCCAAAGCAGTCTCCATAGTTGTACTTCATCAGTTTTCAGCATAGTTTTGTTCCACACAGGTGGGCGGGGGCCACACAGGGCAGGAACTGGGCCGGGGGCTTCCTGCATGGGAGGCATGGCCCCTCGAGCCAGGGTCCAAACAAGGGGCCAAGAACCAAACTGGGGGGCTCCCGCATGGGAAGCACACCCCAGTTCAGCATATGGGTCCACATGGGCCGGGGCCGGGATTCAATCCTCGGTCCCTGGGGCTTCAAAGCAAGTGCTTAAACTGCTGAGCCATCCTGGCTTCCCCAAAAATAATATTTTAAAGGTTATATGCAAATAGAAATTTTAATGTCTGTAGAAAACGTTAGAACATAAATATCAAAGAGATTCACTAACATACTCATTTCAAATGAATGATACACAACAAAAGATAGGCTTGGACAAAGGGGTGTTTTTCTATATATTCCAAGTTTTTTGTGTTAGTGAAGAAGATATTCAGAGTTGGAAAGCAGCAGCTCTTCAAAATTTAGCAACTTTGCAGGAAATATGCTACTGGGATAGGTGACAAGCATTTTCTGTTCATCTGAAAGCTTTCTTTCCTCCATTAA
The DNA here is from genome assembly GCA_004027555.1 of Craseonycteris thonglongyai. Lineage (NCBI taxonomy): Eukaryota > Metazoa > Chordata > Mammalia > Chiroptera > Craseonycteridae > Craseonycteris > Craseonycteris thonglongyai. The sequence goes on along the minus strand of PVKE010026081.1, from coordinate 12,743 downwards.
GAACAAAGAATAAGCAGTATTCTTGCAGTTTCTTCTTGAATTGGCACTCAGCCTAAGGGGACACATGAAATTCCTAAGATGCTCTCTCAGGCGCTATAATTTCAGCAAATCTTTACTTACATAAAAGTCCTAAGCCCCCTATCAGACATAGTCTATAGAATTACTATAGCATCTGAAATATTATTTACCTTCTTTGAAGGAGTAGTGGGATCTGTTTCTCATAACTTCTAAACAGAAGAACTGCTAGGTCACTCACACACTTACTTGCCAGAGCCTTTTTTCCAGCTGCATGATAAGCTACAATATATTTCTTTCCTTCTCTATCCTCTGTTTTTGTCTCTAATCCTGGAAACTGAGATTTAATTGCTTGATGGATGACAGTTCTTTTCTCTTTGGTGTCCTCAACAACCTATTAAAAACATAGATAATAATACTACTAATTTAATAAACATTAAATAGGGAAATCATACTAATGAATGAGTAAAAACACTACTTATTAACTCTGTGAAATAACAAAGGTACATAGGTACAACTTCAGAAATCTTTGAGAGCAAATCCTAAGAGCCTGTGTGCTGAGTATGTCTATCTGCCAGGCATTGTACCAAGCACTTCATAGACACACACTCTCAGGGACTCTGCTGGACAAATACTTCGGGGCTCAAAGATGAAAATGTAGGCAAGCTGGGCCTTTTAAGATGTCAGAAACTCAACTCCCTTGAACTCAATTGACAACTGCCTCATAATGAATTCTATTCTATATGAAATTATTTTATAATAATGTTCTAGCATTTTGTTCACAATAAAAAAATCAACATCAAGAAAATATAAACTTATTAGTTATAGCTATAATTTGTTTGATAATAAATCTTAATATCTAAGTAGAAAAATGCATATTATGCATTAAGGAGGTGAGAGGTGGAGGCAGATTATTTTTGAAAAGTCAAGAGTAAACTGTTACTAACCAGAAGCAATGGAATAAGGAATTTCAAACACTTCCCCCAATCCAGTAGGTTGTTAAAAATATGCTACAAAATGAATTTAACATAAACTTTAAAAATTCTAAAAATCCCGTGCTACAACATTCTTAAAATTTTGTAACACATTACCTTGCATAGATATCACCCAGAGCTACTCTATCCCATACAGTAGCCACTAACCAACACGTGGCAATTGAGTACTTAAAATGTGGCTAGTCTATACTAAGGTGTGCTATCAGTTTAACACAGAATTTTAAAGACTTAGTAGGAAAAATAGAATGTAAAACATCTCATTAGTAATTTTGAAAACATTGATTATATATTAAAATATTTTGAAAATATTAAGATAAAGAAAATATATTAAAATTATTTTCACTTGTTTCTTTTTTACTTTTTAAATTTTTAGAAATTTAAAATTAAAAAACATGGCTCACATTATAATTCCACTGGACAGCATTAATCAAGAATAAAATTTTCCTGATTGTAAAAAAAGGCATTTATGATTCTATTTAGTAGCCAAGCCTCCCTTTCTTGACAAGAAGACGCTTAGGTTGAGCAAATAAACACTCCCTTACCTTCTACCCCAAATTCCTTTCCATCTCAGAGCCCCATTTGAGACCAAGAGGCTGTTAAAGCTAGAGCCAGGGCCAGGGCCTCCCTATCAGGGCCACACATCAGATTATCAGGCAGCGGCAGTCCTTTTCAAGCAGACTACATGATATAACGGTCACTATGAGGTTCAAAATAGATTTCTTTATTGATTTGTGGTCATATGAAACATTTTAAAAAGAAAAATAATGTTTTCTGGTCATAGTTTATCTAGGTACTGGTTATCTGTCACTTATAAAAACATTTTTTTAGTATAATGCCATTTAGATCAAACAGGAAATCATCCTTTCATTAATTATTATAATTTTTCCAATAGATAACTTAATAAATATCCACCCAAAAAGAATCAATCAAAATGCTATAAAACCTTTTCACACATTTTATACTATTTACCTCAATGGCAACACTGGTTTCCTTGTTTTTAAAAAGCTGGAGCTCTTCTAAACACTGCTTTTCTTTGGCTGTCAAAACTGTAAATACATCTTCTGAAGGATCCTTTAAAATAACCATAAGAACTTCCAGTGAGTCACACAGAATTCAAGACTGTTAAAGCTATATTTTCTTTTTTTGCTGGGAACTTACGATATATTTATAAATGTTCCCTATATCTCTTTTACTTTGTAGAAATTAGAAAATATAAGAAGACTACAAAAACAAGCTGCCATTAGTCAAAGATCCACAGAAGTTTGCTTGAATAGAATACTCTATATTTCCATGACTCTAGGAAATGTGATTTTTATACAGAATGTGACTTTTGCTGGAGTTGGCTCCTACCTCCTCATCCACTGGCACGGACAAGTCATCCAAATGGCTGATCTGTCCATCTTTTCCTATTTCATGAACAACGAAGTCAGAGTATCTGATGAAAAGAAAACACAAACTTCCAGAGCATTAACATTTTGTTTCTTGTTAATTTTAGATTAAAAAAAAAAAATCAATAGTAAGTCTTACTATTGTGCAAAACAAAGGATTCTTTTTTTTTTAAAATATTTATTTATTTATTTATTTATTTATTTATTTTTGACAGAGAGAGAGAGAGATACAGAGACAGAGAGAGAACTGGACTGGGGGAGCTCCCAGTTCAGCATATGGTTCCGCACGGGCCGGGGCCAGGATTCGATCCTCGGTCCCCGGCGCTGCAAAGTGAGTGCTTAACCCACTGAGCCATCCCGGCTTCCCCAAAACAAAGGATTCTTTAAAAAAGTTTTCAATGCAAAATCGTAAGAGTTAGAATTCTTTTTATTTAAAAAAAATTTTTTTAAGACTTATTTTTATTGTTTTTTAAGTTAGAATTCTTAAAAAAAAATTTTTAGTGCAAAGTCATAAGAGTTATTGTTTCTGGTTTCCCAATGAATTCTGAGCTACACCCTGGCTTTGTATCAGAATGTAAACAAAAGACCTTCTGAGACTTTAACATCCCACTTATACCAATGGAAAGATCATCCAGACAGAAAGTCAACAGGAAACATTGGCCTTAAATGACACATTAGACCAAATGGACTTAATATTTACAGAACTTCCCATTCTCAAACTGGCAGAATACACATTCTTCTTAAGTGCACATGGGACATCCTCAAGGGCAGACCATATGTCAGGACACAAAACAAGCCTCAATTAATTAAAGAAGACTGAAGTTTTATCAAGCATCTTTTCTGACTACAATCATATATAACGAGAAATCAACTACAAGAAGAAAGCTTGAAAAATCACAAATATGTGGAGATTAAATAACATGCTACTGAATAACTATTGGGTCAATGAAGATAGAAAAGAAGAAATCAAAATGTACATTTAGAAAAATGAAAATATGACATTCCAAAAATCTTTGTGATTACAGCAAAAGTGGTACTAAAAGAAAAGTTTATAGAAGTACAAGTCTATCTCAAGAAACAAGAAAAATCTCAAATAATCAAGCTAACATTACACCTTAACAAACTAGAAAAAGAACAAATAAAGCCCAATGTCAGAAGAAAATAATGACAAACTGAAAATAAATGAAAAAGAGACTAAAGAGACAATAGAAAAGTTTAATGAAATGGACAGCTAGTTCTTTGCACAGATAAACAAAATTGACCAACCTTTGGCTAGATTCACTAAGTAAAAAAGAGAGGACTCAAATCGATAAAATCATACACCAAAATTTGGACAACCTAGAAGAAATGGACAAATTCTTAGAATCATATAACGTTCCTAGACTGAATCATGAAGAAACAGAAAACCTGAATAGACCAATCATGAGTAAGGAAACTGAAACAGTAATCATAAACCTCCCCAAAACAAAGGTTAAGGACCATATGGCTTCATTGGTGATGTCTACCAAATAATCAAAGAAAACTTAGTATCTATTCTTCTCAAACTCTTGCAAAAATTGAAGCGGTCAGAATGCATCCCAACTCATTTTTCAAGGCCAGCATTACCCTGATACCAAAGTTAGGCCAGAATAATGTACAAAATACAGGCTAATATTTCTGATAAACATACACATGTAAAAAGATCCTCAACAAAATACTAGCAAATCAAATACAATACATCAGAAGGATCATCATACACATGAAGTGCAATTTATTCTGATGCAAGGATAGTTCAACATCTGCAAATCAATAAACATGATATAAATGAACAAAAACAAAGGATAAAAATCTGATAATCTCAGATACAGAAAAAGTATTTGACAAGATACAACATCCATTTATGATTGTCTCAATTAAATGGGTACAGAAAGAAAGTACCTTAACATTATAAAGTCCATATATGACAAACCCACAGCTACCATCATATGTAACAATGGAAAACTGAAAGCTTTTCCATTAAAATAAGGAATAAGACAAGGATGTCCATTCTTGCCACTTTTATTCAATGTAGTACCAGAAGTGCTAGCCAGAGCAATTAGTAAAGAAAAAGAAATAATAGGCATCTGAATTGGAAAGAATGTCACTATTTGCAGATGACATAATTTTATATATAGAAAACCCTAAAAACTTGACCAAAAATTGTTAGAACAATAAACAAATAATGTATGTTGCAGAATATGAAATCTATATACAAAATATCTGTTGTGTTTTTATATACTAACAACAAACTACAAGAAGGAGAAATTAAGAAAACAATCTCATTTACAACAAAAAAACTAAAAATACCTAAGAATAAACTTAACAGAAGAGGTGAAAGAAGGGGTGAAAGGCCCGTGCACTGAAAACTAGAAAACATTATAGAAAGAAACTGAAGAAGATGCAAAGAAATGGAAAGATACCCTTGTGTTCATGAATTGAAAGAATTAACATTGTTAAAATGATTGTATCACTTAAAAATCTACAGATTCAGTGCAATCCCCATCAAAATCCCAATTGAATTTTTCATAGAAACACAAAAATAAAAAATTCTAAAATTTGTATGGAACCACAAAAAACCCTGAATAGCCAAAGCCAGTCTAAGGAAAAGAGCAAAGTCAGAGGTTATCACAATCTCTGATTCAAGCTATACTACAAAGCTAGAGTAATCAAAACAGTATGGTATTGGCATTAAAAACAGACACACAGATCAACAGAACAGAATTGAGAATCCAGAAATAAACTCACACTTACTTGGGCAGTTGCCCAAATTATGACATAGGAGTCAAGAATATGCAATAGAGAAAGGAAAGTCCCTTCACTAAATGATGCTGGTAAAAATGGACAGTCATATGTTAGTCTTTCATGACACAATAACCACTTGAGCTAAAGCCGACCTTGGACAGCCATATGTAAGAGACTGAAACTAGACCACTATCTTACAACATACACCAAAATTATTTAACTCAAAATAGATTAAAATACTGGAATACAAGACCTAAATCAATAAAATACATAGAACAAAACATAGGCACTAAGTTTCTGGTTACTGGTGTCAGTGGTGTTTTTGTGAATTTGACTCTAAAGGCAAGAGAAACAAAACCAAAAGTAAACAAATGGGACATGAAGCTAAAAAGCTTTTGCATAGCAAAGAAAACCATCAACAAAATAAAAAGGCAACCAACAGAATGGGAGGAGATATTTGCAAATAATATTTTTGATATAGGGCTAATATCCAAGATAAATAAAGAACTCATACAACTCAACAATAACAAAAAAACAAACCAAAAAACCTTACTAAAAAATGGGCAGAAGATCTGAATAAACATTTTCCCAAGGAAGACATATCTGTCCAACAGGCATATGAAAGATGTTCAACTTCACTAATTATTAGGAAAACGCAAATCAAAACATAATGAGGGGAAGCTGGGATGACTCAGTGGGTTAAGTGCTTGCTTTGCAGCCCCAGGGACGGAGAATCGAATCCCAGCCCATGAGGACCCATATGCTGAATGGGGTGTGCCTCCCATGTGGGAGGCTGCCATCCCAGTTCCCACTCTGTGTGTCTCCTGTCCAACGAAACCATGTTGAAAACTGATGATGTATAACTATGGAGAGTGCTCTGGGCCCTCCCCATTCTCTCTCTGTCTCTGTCAAAAACAATAAAATAAATCTTTAAAAACAAAAAAACCCAACAACAACAACAACAACAACAACAAACCCAACAAAAATAAACCATGAGCTATCAGCTCACACCTCTTAGAACAGCTATTATAAAAAAAGTCAAGAAATAGCAAGTGCTGGAAGAGAATATGGGGAAAAGGGAACCCTAAGTACATTATTGGTAGGATATAAATTGATACAGCCACTGTAGAAAACAGTATGCAGGTTCCTCAAAAAAGTAAGTCTAGAACTACCATATAATTCAGCAATCCTTCTTCTGGGTACTCATCTGAAGAATAAGAAAACACAAATACAAAGAGATACGTGTACCCACACACACATACACACAGAGTACTACTCAGCTACAAAAACAGATGAAATATTGCCATTTGTGATAATATGGATGGATCTTGAGGGTATTATGTTAAGTGAAATAAGTCAGACAGAAAAGGACAAAAACCATATGGTACTGATGTGAACTGTAAAATAAAATATATGGACTATAAAACAAAAAGTAACAAATACTCTTAAAAAAAAAGCAAACTCACAGATGTAGACAACAGAATAGAATGGTGGGTACCAGAGGGGAATACAAGTGGAGGAAGGGCAAAATGAGTAAAGGGCATCAAATATATGGTAATGGATGGAAACTAGACTTTTGGTGGTGTGGATGCAATTGAGTATACAGATACTGAATTATAATGTTGTATACCTAAAATGTATATAATGTTATTAACCAATGTTACGTCAATAAAAAAATAAAGATAAAAAAAAGAACCTCTGAGCTTCCAGAATATTCCTCCAGAGAAATGCATAAATCAAAACTTATTGGGGAAGCCGGGATGGCTCAGTGGGTTAAGCGCTCACTTTGCAGCGCCAGGGGCCCTGGGGACTGAGGATCGAATCCCAGCCCCAGCCTGTGTGGACCCATATGCTGAACTGGGACGTTTCCCCAATTCAGTTATCTCTCTGTCTCTGTCTCTGTATCTCTCTCTCTGTCAATAAATAAATAAATACATAAAATATTTAAAAAAAACACACAAAACTTATTAATGTTGCCCTGTGATTATACAGTCCATACTAAAGTAAATAATAAAATATAGTAAATGGTTAATGAAATCAGAATCCAGAAGTCCACCATGAACCAACCTGAAGTTTACCTTTATACTAAATTTTTTTTAAGTCTTTTTTATTTATTTATTTATTTATTTATTTATTTATTTATTTATTTATTGACAGAGAGAGAGAGAGAGAGAGAGAGAGAGAGAGAGAGATACAGAGACAGAGAGAGAACTGAACTGGGGGGCCATCCCGGCTTCCCCTATACTAAATATTTTATACACATTATTTAAAATTCTTTTCAACAACCCAAGGTGGTGTTATGACTCATTTTCTAGATGTGGATACTGAAGCTCAGAGGAGTTAAGTAACCATGAAGTGGCCAAACTGGATTTACATCCAGATCCCTCTGGATCCAAAGACCACTACCTTTCTACTCTAGATATGGCACACTCAGGTGGAAGAGTTTAGGATTTTAAGACTAATTCAGGAAAAAACTTGAAACCATTTAAAATAATTTATTTTAAAGAAATTATCAGCATCCATTCACACATCAACAATGCATGCCACTGGGAAATTATTTTTATTTACTCATTTTAATTTTAAATGGTTTCATTTGCTCATTTAGGCAGCTCTCCTTCATCCTTTTCCTTTTGACCATCTTGCAATCAATCCTTAGGAATAGAAAGCTAAATGGAAGACTATATTGCTGACTTTTTTTAAAGAAATAAACTAATAGAACTAAAATAAGTTCACACATAAACATACCTTTCTTTTAAGATTCCTGAGAATCCTTGATGAGAACTTACAAACTTGGTGATGCCTACATCCAGTTCGGTGAGTCCATGCTTCATCATGTCTGCAAAACTCTCAGCTTCCTCCTCCTCCTCACCCTCTTCTGAGAGGCCATCTTCCTCCTCCTCTTCCTCTTCTTCCAATTGAGCAGCAGAATTCTTTTTACCGTCTCCAGTACTTACAGCTTCAGGTTGCCCAGGCACGTTTTCACTGCTGGGTGGAGAGTCATTCTCTAGACCATCTTGACCTCTGGTCAGACAGCATTCTGAGACCTTCCGTCTTTTTGCCTCCTCAGGGGGGGCCACACTGTCATTATCCTCAACAGTAAGGGACCCACGCTTCAGTGACACACCAGTCATTTCTGTTATCTCCATTCTTAAGGCTCCAATAAAACATTTAAGAGAACCTTTTAGGAAGGAAGAGAGAGTAGGGAAATAACAATCACTGCTACAGAGAAGTGGGTTTCAGCAAACAGAGGCACAAGTTAACTTTGTTCCTACGGGTCCTAAAAAGCATTGAAATAATTCTTCCTGATGTTGGTGTATATCTTTGGTGGCACAGAAAAACAGCACAATACGTCTGCATGGAAATTGACAGTGTGAATCAAAAACATTAAAGATATGTATGCCCTTTGCCCCAGAAATACTATTTTTGGGAGTATCTTAAGAAAATGATTATGAAAGGGGTTAAAGTTTTAGCAGTAAGGATATTCATCTCAGTGCTCTTATATTACCAAAAAATTAAGAACAATAATGCCTGCGTATACAAACTCATCAATATGTCAAAACCATGTAAACAAAAGTTGGAGAAGGTGGTTACTTCTAGGAGAGGATATAGGTGGCTGAGGACAGTAGGAAGACTTGCTGTTTTTCTGAGTATCATAGTTGCATCACCTGGATTTTGTTTCATGTATATTATTATCCTTTTGAAAAATGGATTAAAAAATGTTTGTAAATCCATTTCATTTACTGATATGAAAGCATACATACCATACCATATTAAAAAAAAAAATAAAGCAAGGAGAAATGCGGAGTTGATTAATTAATAGGTATGGAGTTTCAATTTTGTAGGATGAAAAAGAGTTCTGGAGATTGGTTACACAACAATGTGAATGTGCTTAAAACTACTGTACTATACACTTAAAGAAATGGTTAAGATGGGGATGAGGGGAGGACTCAGCGGGTTGAGAGCTCGCTTTGCAGTCCCAGGGTCTGAGGATCAAATCCTGGCCCCTGCCCATGTGGACCCATATGCTGAACTAGGGTCTGGCCCCCTGTTTGGTTCTTTTTTTTAAAGATTTATTTTATTGATTTTTGACAGAGAGAAACGGAGACAGAGAGAGACAGAGAGAAGGGGTAGGGCCCACAGCAGTCTCCGTAGTTGATATTAGTTTTCCATATAGTTTCACTCCACAGGTGGGTGCAGGGAAGGAACTGGGCCAGGAGCCTCCCACATAGGTCCCGGCAAGAAATGAACTGGGGGCACACCCCAGTTCAGCATGTGGGTCCGCATGGGCCAGGGCCGGGATTCGATCCTCGGTCCCTGCGGCTTCAAAGCGAGCACTTAATCCACTGAGCCATCCCAGCTTTCCCCCAGTTTGGTTCTTGCCAGGGTGAGTTTCCCATGTGGGAGGCCCCTGGTTCAGCCCACAGCTCATGGGGGCATGCCTCCCATGTGGGAGACCCCGGGCCCAGCTCCTGCCTTGTGCAGCCCCCACCCACCTGTGGAGTGAAACCATGTTGAAGGCTGATTATTATTTATGCCTCAGCTATGGAGACTACTCTGGGTCCTCCCCCTTCTGTTTCCCTCTGTCAAAAACAATAAAACTTAATTAAAAAAATGGTTAAGATGATATATGTTATGTGTATTTTGCCACAATTTAAAAAACACAAATTATTATTCAACTGGCCTATATACAGTATACTAAGGAAAAGTGTAAGAAGCCACCCATACTTTCCAGTACAGAGTATATTGAGAGAAAGGTGACATGTGGCAATCAAAATCAATACATTCAACTAAAACCACAAGTGCCTGTCTAATTAGATGCTCTTGGTAAAATAAGGATAAAGGCCGTATATTAATTACATAGGGAAATGCTAAAATTAACATACTAACAAACTTAAATATATTCATAAGAATGTAAATGAGCAGAAAATTAATATTCCAATTCTCCAAGGCTTGGTTCCCAAGAAACCTACTTACAGAAGCATCTACAGCAGAATAATAATGAAGAACTAATTTTTAAAATTTTTATTGTTAAATTTACTGGAGTGACATTGATTGGTAACAATTAGTTTATGGATGCACAAGTCCACATCACATCCATCATCTTTGAAAAACTAAATTTTTTTTTTAATTTAATTTTTTACAGAAAGAGAGAGATACAGAGAGAGAGAACTGAACTGTGGGAACTCCGCAGTTCAGCATGTGGGTCCACCTGTGCCAGAGCCGGGATTCGATCCTCGGTCCTCGGGGCTTCAAAGTGAGCACTTAACCCATTGAGCCATCCGGCTTTCCCGAAGAACTAAATTTTAAGGACTCATATTTGGTCTTATGTTTTAAAAATTGTGTCAAAAATCAAGAATGTAAAGAAAAGTAGAAAAAAAGACAAATTCTACAAGCAAAAAGTGAAAGATCAAAGGATCATGATGATTGGGGAAGCTGGGATGGCTCAATGGGTTAAGCGCCCACTTTGCAGCGCCAGGGACTGGGGATCGAATCCGGGCCCCGGCCCGTGCGGAACCATATGCTGAACTGGGAGCTCCCCCAGTTCAGTTCTCTCTCTGTCTCTGTCTCTGTATCTCTCTCTGTCAAAAATAAAGAAAAATATATTTAAAAGGATCATGATGGCTACAAAAAGGAAGGAGAAAAGTATAGAAAAAGGAAGTAAAAACAATTTCCTTTGAAAGACAAAAATTAAATAAATAAAAAAATTTTCTTTAAAAAAAAAGAGCTAAGGATCAAAGATGGCGGCATGAGAGAACGCCGATAAATGCCTGGGAAGGGCCTTGTGAACAGAGGGGAATCCACAGGGGAAACCCTGAGAAGAAACCTCAACTAAGAGAACCACACAATGCAGAACAACACCCAAAGGTTAGAGAAAAAAGGGGAGAGCGGGAGAGGGAAAGGGAAGCAGCGGTTCGGGGACAGAGACTCGGAGTGCGGCCCGGGGCGGGCAAAAACAAAGGGGGATTGGGGGACTACGGTCAAAGTGGAGCTGGATCGAGGGCGGGCTGGAAGCCGAGACCTAGGGAGCGTGGAAGCCCCACAAGACTGTGGACAATTTAACATCCGAACTCAAGGGACAGCACACAGCGCCCTAATCAGATCACAGAGCCTAAAGTGGAACAGGGACTGTGGAGCAGGGCGGCTGCACTTCCCGGCGGGCGGGGTGAGAGCAGGGCACCAGCCCACAACAGCTCAGCACCCCTCATTTACTGAGGACATTGACTTGTGAAGGAGCGCCTTCTGAAGACAGGGCTCTTGGAGTGAGGGCTGGGGCTTGAGTGAGCATAGCTGCATTAGATATGCTTAGAGTGAATCCGGCGGTCTCAACAGAGCCGGGAGCATAGAGCGGCTGCCACCTGAGCTACGGCTTGTGCGCACAGGGCTTTCGGTGCCCCGACCACGGGGCCGCTGCGGCGCTGCTGCGGCACCGCTGCGTGCACGCACCCGGGCTTTCGGCACCGCTGCCAGCGCGCAAATGGGCTTTCGGCACCCTGCCTACCGAGCCGCCGCGACACCACTGCTTGCTTACCAGCACGCAATTGGGCTTTTGGTACCCCGCTCACCAGGCACCTGCGGCACCGCTGCCAGCGCACAAGTGTGCAACTGGGCTTTCGGCGCCCCACCCACTGGGCCGCTGCGCATTGCTGCGTGCATGCACCCGGGCTTTCGGCGCCCCGCCCACTGGGCCGCTGCGCATTGCTGCGTGCATGCACCCGGGCTTTCGGCGCCCCACCCACCGGGCCACCGCAGTACCGCTGCCTGCTCGCCAGCGTGCTACAGGGCTTTTGGCGCCCTGCCCACCAGGCCACCGCACCGCCACTGCCTGCGCGCAAGACCGGCTTTTGGAGCCCTGCCCACTGGGACACTGCAGCACTGCTGCCTGCTTGTGAGTGCGCAACAGGGCTTTTGGCGTCCCGCCCACTGGGCCTCCGGGGCGTTGCAGCCTGTGAGCGCAACTGGGCTGCGGACCCGGTCACCGCAGTGTCATTGCTGGCGCACAGCCAACCAGGGCCTCTACCAAGCTCCAGCCCATCCAAGTGCTGCCCTGCGGGCATGGCTTACAGATACGATTGAAGGAGGGGCAGCCAGGCAGCCAGGCGGACGAGAGAAAGACCAGAGCTTCTGAGCCCCACCCACACTGAACCACCAGCCCCGCTGCTGAAAGAGGAATCTGCTATTGTGTCTCAGGCCCGCCCTAGCTCCTACTCACATGCCCCCACCCCTGGCCACACCTTTACTACCCTGCTATCTAACAGCTAAGACAGCAACCTGAAGTGCCCCAGGACACAGAAGCTGTCAGCTTCCCCCAACCCTCTCCCAAAATCTCCTTCTCCCTCAAATGAACCCAAAAGAAAAAATAAAGAGAAGCTCATCCACTAGGCAACCCCCCAGAGGGAAAACACTCATGCGTAAAGCAAAAAGAACCACATCAAACACAATGCACACCTCAGAATCCAAAGCCCCTCCAGAAGATCAGGGGCAGTCTTTAGTAAAGGACCTTGCACACTTGGAATCAAATCTAAGTGAAACAGAATTCAGGGCTGCATTAATCAAGACACTCAGAGAGCTCACTCAATGCTGGCAA